>AWOL01S0013779.1:33907-99519 GCA_000715115.1 Nicotiana otophora
ATATGCCTGTCGGATAAATTTTATCAAATACGTATTTTTCTGAGACCCATGAACAGAAAATATAATAATAATTCACATGGGGAATCAAGAATGTAGATATCCCTAATATTTCTATGAATAGAGTCATTTATGGAAATTGTGCATTTGCTCATTTCGTTCGTGTCGTATAGATCATGCCAAAAGGAAAGAAGGGATAACCTTAACATACCTGAGTCGATTCTCTTGACAATCCCTCTAACACCCGTTAATTGCGACAAAACTCGTAACACCGAGATCGAAATAGGGAACAATTCGTATGAAATACCCGAAGCAAATAACGTTGCTATGCAAAGATAATCTTGGCTGAAGCTTTTCCCTAAGAGCTTAGCAATAACGTTGCTGTTTTGAAAATCCTCTTTGTTGAAGCTCTTTCTTATGAGATAGGAAATATCATTACTATGTAAAGAATTGGCTGAAACTCTTTAGCAAAAACGTTACTTTTCTTGAATCCATTAGTAAGAGATTCCAAATATAATCCTCACTTTTAGGTAGGCCCCACGTGATTAAGCTTGGTGTCACATAGCTTTTCCAAATGTGACACCTTTAAATTACTTTCAATAGTCATAAATTGGGAAAGAGGGGTGTTGTCACGTTCGGGAGAGGTTAAGCTTATTCTAATTTTATTAATTAATTACTCACTAATTTTAATTAACTTGTTAATTTCCCCATTAACCAATAATCCTCATAATTAAGAAAAATATTACTCATTTTTTGCATACCTTATACCCCTCACCATCATGGCCATGTGGTACCTTGTATGGTACTAGTTCATAAATACCAGGTATTTTAACTCGGGCCATATTTTATCCCAAAATGTCAAACTTTGACGAAATTCATTTTCTTCGGTTTGCTTACCCTCTCACCTTCACCAATTTACTTATCACTTGTTTAAAATAGCATAATGCTTATAATCACGAAATAATTTTATTCCCGAACTTGCGTCGATTAACTTACGACGAAACTTTATCGTACAAAAATGCGGGATGTAACAGATACCCCATCAACCTTTGATGGTTGGGAAATGATACCCCCTCACTTTTTGAATGGGAAAGGGAACCCCCTTGTACAATAACTTTCCGGTGAAACATTTTGTTTGGAATAAAAATCTTTTTTTTCTGAATAAATAATTTTTAAAATAACCAACTTCTTTCATTATAGCCAAAAGCTCTATATACGACAACAATTATGATCTATATAATTTTTGGAGTGCCCCCTTTAGCCTTTTCCTACCAGTTTAAGATATGATGTAATGCTAAAATGCCCCGATAATGAATTTTCAAATGTGACCTTGTCAACTATAATTTCTGTTTGATAAAGATATTTTTAAAATAAGTAAAGTTTAATAATTACTTTAGCATAATAATTTTAATATACACAAAAATACATAAATAAACTAATACTCATGATAGCAACAATTCTTTTATCTAATAGATACATCAGAGAATTAACTAATTTAGTATATTTTTTCCCCTCTAATTTCCATGCCAAAGCATCCACGGTGAATATGTGTTTAGTATAGTTCTTGAATTTTGTATACAAGATCTTTTTCTTTATTGCAAAAATTTTAATATTGACCTCAATGTGACAAAAAAACATCTTAAATTTTGCAAGTAAAAAAGACGAAACTCAACTATTGGTTTGGATGAAAAATATTAAACTTCACCTTTGAAAGGCTAGAAAAAAAATTCTTTACTCAAAAATATAAATTCTCACCGGAAAATAATTGCATGAGAGGTCTCCTTTTTCATTCAAAATGTGAGGGTATTATTTTTCAAAAGGTTAAGGAGGCAAAGTGAATTTTACTCTAATATAAAAAAATATTTATTTTGGACAAAAATAAAAAAATAACTTATTATGTGCCGAGGAAAGCATTAATTTTCATTACAAACCCCTTAGTTGTACCATTACTCTCATTATTAGTTATCATAATCGTGATTATATCTGTAATCTACCCCCAAAAACTACAGTATTAATAATAACTCCTTTTAAAATGATTAAATGGAAACTCCACTAATCAATTGTTCATTTCATCTTTTGCTTCACCTGCTCAATTTCCTTGTATGTTCACACAGAGCTTTGAATTTCTCTCTTGCTCCTTGAAATTCAATCAGTTCTTTGAGCTGTCTCTTCTTAAAATTATCTCTAGAACCCAAAACCTCATGGCTTTTCTCAAAATTTCCCCCAAAAAATAATTGGTGAAGATCAGTTGTAATTTCCTCAGTCAACTCAACCACCAACCACCAACTCAGCAAAGATTTGCCAAATTATTGCTCTTTTTCCAACTGGGTCTCTCCCAATTTGATTAAAGATTCCATTTTTCAAACTGGGGTTTTCCCAATTTGATTAAAGACTCAAATTTTCCAGCTGGGGTTCTCCAAATTTGATCAAAGATTCATTTTTTCCAGCTGGGGTTCTCCCAATTTGATCAAAGATTCAATTTTTCCAATTTGGGCTTTTGCTCAATTTGATTAAAGATTCAATTCCTTCAGCTGGGGTTCTCCCAATTTGATCAAAGATTCAACTTTTCCAACTGGGGTTTTGCTCAATTTTATTAAAGATTCAATTTTTCCAACTGGGGTATTCCCAATTTGATTAAAGAATCCATTTTCTATAAGGAGGTGCACACATGGATCATGAGAAAGAGGCCTTAATCAATGAGCTGACGGAGTTAATCGACGCCGTTTCAGGTTTGCCGGAGTGCAAGAATGTGTCTAAGAGGATGTACAGTAATTTGGTGAGAAGGGTGAAGCTTTTGAGCCCTTTAGTTGAGGAAATGAAAGATAGTGATATTGTTGAGGTTGGAGATGAGGTGGTTCATGGGCTTGAGCTGTTGAAAATTGCTCTTAATTCAGCTTTGGAGCTTCTCAAATCTGTAAATGAAGGCAGTAAGATTTTTCAGGTAGTGTTTTCTACCTTAATCTTTCACTGCTTAATGATTTATGCCAATTGCTTTTTTCGGAAAATGAGAAAGTAATATAAGTGATCAATTATATAGGTAATCTAAGTATAAGAGCTATCAATTTGTATCTTACTGTATGTTTTGCTGATTGAAGGGGAGCCTTGGAGCAACGGTAAAGTTGTCTCCTTGTAACCTATAGGTAACTGGGTCACTGGTTCAGGCCGTGGAATCAGCCACCGATGCTTGCATCACGTTAGGCTACCTATATTATACCCTCTTGGGGTGCGGCCTTTCCCAGACCCTCCTGCTTAAACACGGGATACTTCGTGCACCGGGCTGCCTTTTTTGTATGTTTTGCTGATTGTATGGCTGCTGGAAAGATCAATGTGATATTCAACTTTTTCCCTTTTTATACTCTGTGGTGAAATTTAGGTGTTGAGTTTAGTTGGTACTTGTCCTACATATTTGTCAACCAAAACAAAGTTGAATCATATATTTTAATTACTTAGGTAAAATCGGATTAAGTACTCCTGAAAGGCAGTAAAGTCTAGAAATATTCAAATCATAATCTTATCTAGGCAGTAGAAATATGGATTTCTAAACCGTTACATTACGTATTTTTGAGTAGTTCCTGTCTTCATATAATTGTGTTACGAACCTTTCTCTTAGCAGATTCATCAGACAGCCCTGGCTTGAAACTTTTGATCTTTCCTTGTTAAGTTTGAAGCTTTTGTAGATTACTGCATTCTATGAGCTTTCAGTAGTGCGAAGTCATTAACTAAGTACCTGAATCAAAATCTACACTTTCCGTCTCACCTTTTACCATGTTGCATTTCCAGTATATTTTTGGTGGTTCTAATTTCAAAGCGGGTTGTAGCAATTACTGTATGTCCAATGACAGGATTTTGTAAAGAGTATGAAAATTCAAGGAGTATGCCAAAATGAAGTTGTAGCAAGTACTGTTTGCCAAATGACAAGATCTTAGTGTTTTCAAAATGTTTTAGGCTTTTTGATTTGATTTTTGAAATTGGTTAGTTTTCAACTTAAGTCATCTTGGTATCTTACTCCTACTATTTGAAACTTTCAAGGCAAGAATTTGGGGAGTGGTATATTCTATTTCAACTGAAATTCTCTGTTTTTTTAATAAAATTTGGAAATGGTTCCAGTTTCCTTCTGTTCTAAGTCTAAATTCCTTCTGGCTTATGTTCTAGACACACTAACGTATATTAAACTTAAAAAGGAAATAGAATGAATTGTTCCTTGGATCTCTCATATGGAAAATTCAGTTTCTTAGGATATCCGGTACTTGAATTTTCTCATGTGACAATGAAATTTGTTAAATTATGTGAACCATCTCATCTAAAAGCTCGAATGGTTTGAAAGAGAACACTTTTCAGTATTTAATTTGGTCTTCAAAGCACCTCCTCACATGTTAGCCTATTTTTTTTCCTTGGCCCGAGTACATGGAAATATTTTCATTGACAGTTGACGTGATATTCAAACCAATGTCTCTGCCTTCCTTGATACCATGTCGAAACATGTAAAGCATCACATCTAAAAGCGTCATCTGTGTGAACCCAGTATGATTCAGTTAATTGTGTTTCTGTTGAGATGTGGACTGCACCAAGTTGCCATTTTTACTATAGATTGTACCCGATCTGTACTTCCATAATCGAGGGGTCAAATGAATGCTCTCTGCTCTAGTTTTACACTCTGCATGGAGGATGATTTTTGTGCAGTATCATCAAGCGCGTTCTGTCGCTGTGCTAAACATTATCATCATGGTTGTCTCTTGCTTCATATTTCTAAATGTCACCTGTGCTTTTCGTCTTGCAGGCTCTGCAGATGGACACCATATCATTAAGGTTCCTAAACGTAACAGAGCAAATTGAAGATGCACTAAGCCACATTCCTTACAATAAGCTTGATATATCCGAGGAAGTCCGAGAACAAGTACTTCATTTAGCAATCCTTTACTAGTTAGTTATGGCCTATGTCCATTCTATTTTACTGAAAATCTTTACAATGTTTGGCTTCTTCCAGATTGAACTTGTGCATACTCAATTTAAAAGAGCAAAAGGAAAGATGGAATCACCAGATGTGCAACTGGTAATCGATTTAGCTATGGCAGAAAGGGAACAAGATCCTGAATCCATGATTTTTAAACGGCTGTCGGAGAAGCTGCATCTCAGGACCGTAAATGATCTAAAGAAGGAGTCACTCGCCATCCATGACATGGTCATTTCTAGTGGTGGAGTTCCCGAAGAGTGCTTTGAAACGATTGCGTTCCTCCTTAGAAAGCTAAAGGACTGTGCAATGACGGGGAATCCTGAAATGGATGCCCTTGAGGGTGACAAGAGTATGATTAAGCACAGATCCCCGGTCATTCCAGATGATTTCCGCTGTCCAATATCACTTGAGTTGATGAAAGATCCTGTTATTGTATCTACCGGACAGGTTTAGTACCTTTATTTTCTTGATAGTTCACTTTACCTTGGCAGATTATAGGATTAAATTAATTGCTCTTTGTATTACTTGCTTAGATTAAATGCTGTCTGCTTTTCTTTCATGTGCAGACCTATGAAAGGTCTTGCATTCAAAAGTGGCTGGATGCAGGACACAAGACCTGCCCTAAGACTCAGCAGACATTGTTGCACACTGCGTTGACTCCAAACTATGTTTTGAAGAGCCTGATTGCCTTGTGGTGTGAGAACAATGGTGTTGAGCTGCCTAAAAACCAAGGAAATTGTAGGAACAAAAGGTCTGGAGCTGGTGGTTCGGACTGTGATCGTGCTGCTATTGATGCGTTGTTACAAAAACTTGCCAATGGTAATCCGGAACAGCAAAGAGCAGCTGCTGGCGAGCTCCGTTTGCTGGCCAAAAGAAATGCTGATAACAGAGTCTGCATTGCTGAAGCCGGAGCAATTCCTCTTCTTGTTGAACTGCTATCCTCATCAGATTCTCGTACTCAGGAGCATGCTGTTACTGCACTCCTTAACCTATCCATAAATGAATCTAACAAGGGAACTATTGTAAATGCTGGTGCTATACCTGATATAGTAGATGTACTAAGAAATGGAAGCATGGAAGCAAGGGAAAATGCAGCCGCTACCCTTTTTAGTTTATCGGTGGTTGACGAAAACAAAGTGGCAATAGGAGCCGCTGGTGCTATCCCAGCACTTATTGATTTGCTTTGTCAGGGAACTCCAAGGGGAAAGAAGGATGCAGCCACTGCTATATTCAACCTCTCAATCTATCAAGGAAACAAGGTAAGGGCAGTACGGGCAGGGATTGTGCCACCGCTAATGAGATTGCTCAAGGATCCCGGAGGTGGAATGATGGATGAAGCACTCGCAATATTGGCAATACTTGCAAGTCATCAGGAGGGTAAGGCCGCTATTGGTCAAGCAGAGCCAATCCCCATCTTAGTTGAGGTAATTAGGACAGGTTCTTCTCGGAACCGAGAAAATGCAGCAGCTATTTTGTGGTCTCTATGTACAGGTGATGTACAGAACTTAAAGGTAGCTAGGGATCTTGGAGTAGAAGAGGTACTGAAGGAACTGTCCGAGAATGGCACTGATAGAGCCAAAAGAAAAGCCGGAAGTGTTTTGGAACTTCTCCAACGAGTTGATGCAGTTGATTCATGACACCTAGATTGAGCAGTGAAGGACTAAATTCAACCTGAGAACTGAGGTCAGACGATCCAGTAATTGCAGGACCACGTCTATGTATGTACAAAGATATAGAACTGTACCTCTATGTGTATGTTTTCATCTTCTTTTTGACAGCTTGGTCCAGGGGAAATGGGTTATTTTTTAAATCAGTGTTTGTTTGTAGATGTATAATCTTGTTGTTTATACTTTCTTCATAGTTTTTGATTAAGTAAGCACTGTGATTTCCACTTTTGAATATGAGAAATGAAGAGAAAGTGTGTTGTTCTTAGTGTTCAATCTATTACAAGTGTTACACACTGCTCTACCATCAGGTTGCTAAGGATTATTGGAATCAGAAAAGAAGCTTTGACAAGGGGAGCTTTGGCGTAACTGGTAAAATTATTACCATGTGATCAGGAGGTTACAGGTTCAAGCCGTGGAAACAGGCTCTTGCAGAAATGCAGGGTAAGGTTGCGTACAATAAACCCTTGTGGTCCGGCCCTTCTCTGGATCCCGCGCATAGCGGGAGCTTATTGCACCGGGCTGCCCTTAGAAAAGAAGCTTTGACCACCCGTAACAGGCTCCAATCCTTGTTTATTTTTTGAGTTAACTTCTGTGATTGCACAGTTTGTTAACGCTATCAGGTTAAGATTACTTACAACGACAGGTAAATTATACATAGCATATTAATCTGTTACATGAAATAGTTAATAACTTGTTATAACATGTCAAAATGTACTGGTATAAAAAACATAGCATATTAATCTGTTACATGAAATAGTTAATAAATTGTTATAACATGTCAAAATGTACTGGTATAAAAAAATCTTCTTTAGACCGGCAGTGTAAATAATATGTATTTTTATATATTATAACAATGAAGTTACAAAACTTTTTTGTCCCGTTAATATAACGGAACCCTACGCGCTGTAACAGTATAGTCATTGAACTTCACTCACTATAACTTAAAAAGTCACAAAATTAATTTTGATTCATTTGTTACATAGTACTGAAGTCAAAACTCAATTTTGTACCGCATAAATATCGTCAAATTGACTTGCGGTTGAAATTCAACCCTTGATCTTTTCTAAACCAATTCAATTGGGTTAATCTTTTGATAATTTTTGTTCCCCATAATTGTGTATCCTAGAGTGTTCGGTTGAGAACCATGAGGTTTCAGATTCAAATAACAACGGAAGCAAAAATACTAGGTGATAGGCATCTCGTGGAATTAGTCGAGGTGCGCACAAGCTAACTCGGACACCACTGTTATGAAAAATAAATCATCGAAAATCAGCATAAAAAACTGTGAGGTCTTAGGTTCAAATTCTAGCGGAGACAAAAACACTAGGTGATATGCATCCCGTGAAATTAGTGGAGATGCGCACAAGTTGACTCGGACACCACAGTTGTTAAAAAAATATCAAAAATCAGCATAAAGAACCATGAAGTCTCAGGTTCAAATTCCAGCGGAGAAAAACACACAAGGTGATATGCATCACGTGGAATTAGTCGAGGTGCGCACAAGCTGACTCGGATACCTCGATCATTAAAAAAAATCATCGAAAACCAGCATAAAGAAGTACAGTCATGGTTACTACTTACATCTATTTGAATGGAAATCCGTCCACCATAAAAGCAAAAATGGAAGAAGTAATTTGAAGCAAGTAATTTTGTTGAATCAATGAATTGAATAGGATCACAAGAAACTTGAGTTGGGGGCGGAAAGGCATTAATTCAAACTACGAGGTTGAAAATTCAAAAGTAGAAGAATTTGGGAAACAGTTAGCAACATGTTTGTTAGCGCTAATAAAAGGTGGGTGGGCGTGTCACGAGCCCATGCTTCTTCTGCGCGGCAGCCGTGGAAAGTATTGACCCACTAATTTAATTACTTTTATGTCCTTATTCCACTACGTAATGACAAAATTGGTCCATCATTGTGAATTTTTGCTATTTCTTTTATAAAAAACTTTAACATAGCAATAAAAGCTAGATTTTGAGGTAAAAGAAGACAATCAAAATGATTTAGATATTAAGAGACAATCAACTTTAAGTGGGCGTTTGGACATAAGAATTGTAAAATTCCGGAAAAAAAGTGATTTTTTTTCAAGTGAAAATGATATTTAAAAATTAGAATTGTGTCTGAACATGAATACAGCTTGAAGTTGTTTTTGAATTTTTTTGAGTGATTTGAAGTCAAAATTTGAAAAATAGTTTTTTGGAATTTTTTAAATTATCAAAAAAATTCAAAATTCTACTTCAAGTAAAATTTAAAATTTTCATGGCTAAACATTAATTTTGAAAAAAGAAAAAACAATTATGGCCAAACGGACCCCTAAGTGTTCAACTCAAACTTCAGAGTTAAATTGCAAAGAATATTTACAACTGATTTTTCATCAAAAATTGCAAAATAAATTTACAATTGATTTTTCACATGTTAAGAAGTTTAATATGCACGACAAATAAGATTTATATTGACCAATATATATATAACTAGAATAGGAGTTAGAAGTATATTATTTTATTAAATGAAATGACGTCATAAGTACATGCAAAATATGAAAATATTATTCAACATATTGTCCTATTAGCATTTAGTTTCTCTTAGGAGTATTCTATTACTTAAAAGTATATAAAAATATGAAATTTCATTAATTCTTTTGAATTATTCCTTATAGGTGGGGTATTTTCTTAAGTTTGCTATAATTATTGCTCCAAACATAAAAAAATCAAAGCTTTAAAACTCATAGATGTGAGTTCCATTCTCATTATATCTTTCCCCTTAAAAATAAAAAATTAAGAAAAAAAAAAAGCAAAATAAAAACTTTAAAAAGTTAAGAAAAGAAACCAGCACGAGACTTACTAAAAGGGTATTCTAGTCATTTGAGAGCGTACACATTCCAGTTTTAGATTCCCAATGCAACCTTTTAAAATGCAACAAAATGCAAAACAATTCAATCTTCAAAATCTCAGCTCCATCTTCGGGTCACTCCATACTGGTCACCTCTACACCACCGTATGGCCACCTCCATTCGCCTCCGTCGTCTCGGCGCTATCGCCGTCGTAGCCGGCGGAGCATACACAATTGTACGGAATCCTTCATTCTCATCAAACGACCGCGGCGACAAGTCCACCGCACTCGACACCTTCCGCCGGAAAATTGCTGATCCTTTCGCCGTCGTTCCGTCTCGAGCCACTCAGGAAGCGGCTCTGATCGGCTCCAGCTTGTCTAATCCTCTCGACATCCTTGTTGTCGGCGGCGGTGCCACCGGCTGTGGTGTCGCACTTGATGCTGCAACGCGTGGGCTCCGTGTTGGCCTTGTCGAACGAGATGATTTTTCTTCTGGCACTTCTTCAAGGTCCACTAAGTTAATTCATGGAGGTTAGCCTTTAAAAAATTTCATCAATTTTGATGTGTAGTCATTTTATGTCAAACCAATGAATTGATAACACGTGTCTTTCTTAAAGTCATCATGCTTAAGTGATGTATATCCTCACTTTAATTTTAATTGCTAAGATTAAATTGCTTTATTTGGCGTAAACGCTACAGGTAAAAACTTACCGATATGGTATACCAGGCTCAAGTTAATTCAGTTACGTGTTAAAGTAAATGGTGTGATAACAGTCAGCTTAAAATATTCAAATAACGAGGAATCCGCTTATGGATATAGAGGATTCATATAGTTGATGGGTACTGAATTATGATTGAGATGCGAGCTTTTATTTCCTATATGGTGTCCACAATACCTAGCTATTGGAATATTGGCTAACACGTAGTCATTTTCTAGTTAGTTATAAATAAATAAATAGAAGTGATTCGAGCGTAGGGATGAGTACAAACCGACAGTGTAATGATCTTTTTACACATCTTATAGCAGGTTACTTACTATTTTTTCTTTTAAGCGGCCTTATTGTATAAAAAAAGTCTTACACCTTTAGTTCATAGATCTTAAACTCATAAATAAAAGTTTCAAGCTTAGGGATGAGGTAACACTTGTGAAAACAATAGTGGTGTCCATAGATAAAAAAGAGAATAAAAACTAGTAGTTTTCTTTTTAAAATTAATTTTTGTAAAGATAAAAGTAGTGTACAAATTCTCTTTTTGATAATAATAATAAGATATTTAAAAGAATTGAAGAGTGTGGATCATCATTTTCTCTTTTATGAAAGTGGACACAATTTCAGGACAACCTAATATAGAAGATGGAACTTTTAAATGTGGAACTTGTGTAGTATCTTTATAATAGGCAAGCAACATTAGTTTTGGGACACCATATTTTTGCTGCGTGCTACACTATATATTCTTGTTTGGGGCGCTACTAACCAATGGTGTCAAATGCTCATTTAAGACGCAAGGAGGGCGCTTCGCCTCACTTAAGTTGAGCTTCAGTGTAAGGCAAGGCACTAAGGCTTGCGTCTCATTGCCCACGAGTTCTCTGATGAATCAAGTGGCACTAAACAACAAATGTAATTGAAAATAAGTGTATCAGTTGCTAAGGGAAGCACTATGAATGAATTTGTTACTTTGTTCTTGAATTACAAATATATTTTTATTTTTTTCCTTCATTGTGCCTTTTTTTAGTGAAGCCGTGACTTTAAGTGCGCTTTGCGCTTAAAGCCTTAATAGATCTAGAGCGCTTTTTAGAGCTTTTCGCCTTTGACAACACTGCTACTAAATGCGTTTAAAGTGAAATCTCAAAAGTTGATTTAGTGTGGTTTACGAAAACTTTCTTGGAGAGTATTTTTGTCTATGTTTCTAAAAATTCTGGAAGCTATCCTTGAGGAGGAGGGGTCTTGATGTTAGGAACATTGTTACTCGATTGTTGGGCGTCTGAGTTGGCAACATAAGGAAAATTTGGATTGAAGAGAAAGACTTTGTGAGATAATTATACAGTAATATCAAAAAAAATATCCAACTGAAATTTCTTTGTAATGTTGACTTTGGAGCTTGGATACACATGTATTTCTCATCAGACAGGGTACATGAGAAAGGATTAGGAAGCTTATCTTATTATTTAAGAATCTCAAGAGTTTCAATAGGAGAAGAATTACTAAATTTATCAATTTAGTATGCTCAGTAGTTACTTGGTTGTGTGATTTCTTAATATTTTATCTAAGTGATTATGCCTCCCATTTTTTCCCTAGGGAAAAAATCTTGATGTTTTCAGCTCCTTGAATAGGAACTACCGAAATCAAAGTCATTAGCCATTTTTATTAGTCAATATTTTACCGAGGCGGTGTCAAAAATATGTTCAGAGTATGTAACTGGATCAACCACAATCATCTATGAAACTATTTCAACCATTCTCCCAAACATCTAGAATAGGAACTTTTAGATTATTTGATCTGTTAGCTTCATGGATATCCAAGTTGCATGACTATCCCTACTCTCCGCTAATCTTAAATCCACTTGCTTATTTCCTTTCAGTATTCCGTCAAAAAAAATTCTTCTTTTCTCAAAGGCATTCTGAAATGTGGATATGCGATTTTTTTCTGTGATGGGTAAAATGTGGATATGAGATTATCCATCATCTTGAAGTCTCATTGCTAATACATTCGCTGTTACTTTGCATATACTCCAGAACAAACTAATAGGCCAAAACTCCAATGTATCCTTAGCCTCTGGCTTTTCTTTGGGATAGGCACGATGAAGGAAGAGTTAAGACTCTTTTCAATTGACACTGCTCGGTATAAAATGCTTCAAACATTTATCTCAGCCTGGGGACATTGTCTCTAAAACCATTTGCAATAGGTGCTTTGTCTCCCTCACAACTTTTCGTTAGCCATTAGCCCTTTAAAACTTCTATCACGTCCAAAATAATAGGTGCATCTTGACCAGGGAATTGGGGAAAGCCAAAAAAATCAAAGAAAAGGCCAGTGAGTTAAGATTCTCATATCAAATTATCTTGTTTTCTCTTCTATAAGACCACTCTAAGCTTTGAATGGTATAGCTAGCGACTGCCTTACAGGTTAACTCGTTATTCTTTGTACTACCTTAAATGCTTGGTGGTTTGAGAATGGATTCCACTTGACCCTGCAGATAATGTGAATAACATTACTGAGGAATTTAGAGGGTCCCTTTTGATTTCTTCATTGAGGCATCTCTGAATTAGTAGTTAGATATTTCCATGAATCTGTCCTTCATTTGTCAAGGTTACCTTCTTTTATCTAAGATGTGCAAACTGCTTATCCTAAGACCCATGTTTCAGGAGTTCGCTATTTGGAGAAAGCATTTTTCAACTTAGATTACGGGCAGTTAAAGCTAGTTTTCCATGCTCTAGAGGAGCGTAAACAGGTCATTGACAATGCTCCGCACCTTTGTCATGCTTTACCATGCATGACTCCTTGTTTTGATTGGTTTGAAGCGATCTACTACTGGGCCGGCCTGAAAATGTATGATCTGGTCGCAGGGCGACACCTACTGCATTTGTCTAGGTATTACTCTGCACAAGAGTCGGTTGAATTGTTTCCTACCCTCGCACGAAATGGTAAAGATAAAACTCTGAAGGGAACTGTGGTATATTATGATGGACAAATGAACGACTCGCGCCTCAATGTTGCAATAGCATGCTCTGCTGCTTTGGCTGGTGCAGCAGTGCTTAACCATGCAGAGGTTGTATCCCTTCTCAAAGATGAGGGTGATGGTAGAATAATTGGTGCACGTATTCGGAACAACTTGTCAGGTACTTCATGAATTTTATTTATAATTTGTTTTCCTACTCAGTTCACTGGTTACAGTTACCTTGTAATCCTGCATGACTCATTAAGGTTGTTAAATAAACTATAGTTTTAATTTCCTGATTTGAAAAAGAAAAAAAAATTATAGTGGCTTTACTTGCACAACTTGATAAAAAAAGAACACTACATTTTCTGTATGCATAAACGTGTGAACAAGTTAGCTGCTGACACTTCAGCTTCCTATTTCCCTGGACCTAGACTAAGTTTTGGTTCAACATAGCAGAAAGTTGGTCAAGACGACAAAAAGGGGAGGGGTGAATAGAAAAGATATCTTTGGTGTATCACTTGTCCTTAGAGCACTGCCAACCCAATTATATATGTCCATGTGTGTGACTGTTCAATTTTTAGACGATTAGAAATGCTTTTAGTACAATTTATTAATTTGACCTCTTATGGTTTGCTCCTTTTGTTCGTGTGTTACTCATCTGTCTCTAAGGTCTCACTCTAGGTTAAAGTTTACAGGTAAGGAGTTTGATGCATATGCAAAAGTTGTTGTTAATGCTGCTGGGCCCTTTTGTGATGCTGTACGGAAGTTGGCTGATAAAGATGCAAAACCCATGATCTGTCCCAGTAGTGGTGTTCATGTTGTACTTCCTGATTACTATTCTCCAGAAGGAATGGGCTTAATTGTCCCTAAAACTAAGGATGGTCGAGTGGTGTTTATGCTTCCATGGTTGGGTAGAACAGTAGCTGGTACTACTGATTCAAACACCAGCATAACGATGCTGCCAGAACCTCATGAGAATGAGATCGAATTCATTTTGGATGCCATCTCTGATTATCTTAATGTTAAGGTGTGTTGATGTCGGTGATATGATAGCAATCCTCATCTCTATTCCCTTCTCTTAATATCATAGAGTACCTCTAATATAAATCCCTGTAAGCCAATTATTTATATAATTGCTATTCTTCATTAGGCACCTGGAATATAGGTTTATATTTTGACCCCTTCTGGCCTCTTCATCTCCGTTTTGGCTTGATATCAAATTTCAAATGTTAGTTTTCTTGATCAATAGCATATTTCCTCTATCACTTTCACTGAGCTAACTATTATCTCATCATTTCTTTTCGTGCATTTTAATTGAACAAATTGGTAGCTTATCTACAGGTGATATCTTGGATTACTGACTAAACAATCAGTTAAGCCAGAGTCTGATGTATATTGTATTGAATCCATGAATAGATCATGGACCATTTACTATATATTCCAATTGGGATCTAGTCTTGCTATCCAACATGTTTGAAGTAGATTATGGTAATAGTGTGTGGTAAGATCTTCTTGTTATATAAATGATATTGCATAAAGAATTATTTGCCAAATTTATATTTGATAAATAAATACAGGTCCTCTTTCTTATCTGGGGTAAACTGCTAACTCCACAATTAGATGGTAGTACTGCTGTGGTCAAGCTGCACGTATGCATATCCATCAAAGCCATGTTAACTTTTTTATTTTTGATAAGGTAAATAATTTTATTAACAATTGGGGGAAATCTCATATACAATACTTATACCAAAAGAGGAGAACCTACACCATAATATGGTTCTCAACAAAGGAGGTCCAATCCTCTATGCAAGTAGGGACCTCATGAGTACACCAAAGAGAAACTAGAAACAGAGACGTCTTTGTAATTTGCAAAATCTTGTTCCACTGTTAACTTACAAACAGTGGATGACGGTTTCTTGATTATATTGTTTGGTAACAAAACTTCTTCATGAAACTGAGCTTTAAGTCCCTCGGTGTGGTGTGTAGGACTTGTGAATAATATTTTAATGTGTTAAAAGATTGTATTGACAACATGGGAAAACTTAGTGACTAATCTCAACTCCAGTGAATATAGTAGCCAACAAATTGTGTGAGGACCCAGAAATTCCAGAGGAAAATGTCTGACCCTAGGGAAATATTGAGAGAGAGAGAGAGAGAGAAAGAGGGGAGCAGAAAAAGGACAAAGCAAAAAAGATAGAAGACAAAAGGACTTTGTGAATGACATGAATTTAAAAGCCATATCATGAGCTTCTTAGCAGTTAACGTGGTCCATCTTTTTGTTCGTGAGACATAGGAACTTCACTAGTGGGCTTGTTAGCAGTTATGTATGTGGTGACACTCTTGATGGGAGGGAAACATTTCCTTTGCACAGACTTGCTCAATACTTGAATTAAAATTTCTCAGTAGCTTATGGATTTTCCTAGGTTTGAGCTTCTTGTTTCAGTGAGCAGCATTGAAGTTGTCAATACAATGAGCATGTTTGTCATCCTGTATTTGCATGCTAATTTTCCCTGTTTTCTTGAGGGCAGCCAAAATGCCAGTTTATACGGTTTTTCTTGTTCTATGTGTCACCTATAGCGTTCTTTCTTGCTTATGGAGAATGATGTTAGATTTCAAATTTAGGTACGGCGTACTGATGTCCTATCTGCTTGGAGTGGTATCCGCCCTCTAGCAATTGATCCCAAGGCAAAGAGTACAGAGAGCATCTCCAGAGATCATGTTGTCGCTGAAGAGCATCCTGGTTTGGTGACAATTACTGGTGGAAAATGGACTACATATAGAAGGTAACATACATCTCAACTAATGGTTGTAGTATTAGCTGTCTTGAGAGATACGGATCCATTTCAATATCGGAAAGAGGCCTGTTTGGATTAGAAAGAAGCCCAAGTTGTTTTTGTAATGGTTCAGTTCTGTTCAATTGGAAACCAGCTTAGGCTACTTTTTATACACGAAGCAGAGGGTGTTTTTTGTTCCGAGAACAGTGGTTCAGCTTCCTCTTTTTTGGGTGCCCCCTTTTCAGCCAAATTGCTATTTGGACCATAGTCGTGTTTTCATTTTAACTTGGAAATTTTTGGTTATTCTTCAATAAAAATTTACTATTAGGGGACACGTTTTGTAACATCTGAAGTTGTTTAGTTGGTTTAATAAATTTATAGAATTTAATAGTTTTTTACACCATCTTGGGGAAATCAATTTGATTTTATATATTAAAAAACTCACTCCTGTGAAAGCTTCAGAAAATGTTTTGTGGTTATAGTGATACTATCTAAAGGCCAAACCCAAAACCATTTTCCTAAAAACTGAATCTGACCACTCAACTGTTTTCTGGAAAAAAAGGAAATAGAATCCATTTCTTGCAGAGCCCCAACAAAAAATTCTAATCCAAACGCAAGGTAGAATGGAACACCTCCTAATTTCTCTCTTCAAGGCAGGCTGACTAGGTTAGCTCACTGTTTGAGTCTTTCATCTCCTTTATCTTTGGAGCTTTCCTTTAAACGGCTTAAATCATAGATCAATATGCAAGTTTACAAGGTTGTCGGTCCAAGATCTGCTTATCTTATGAATGTCCATTGCTTAAGTTCTTTTTCTCCATTATTAAGATTTTGAAGGTTTAACCCATTTCAGCATGGCAGAAGATGCGGTTGATGCGGCTGTAAAATCTGGAAAATTGAACCCAGCGAATAAATGCTTGACATACAACCTACAACTTATAGGTGCAGATGGATGGGAACCTGCATCTTTTACGATACTTGCTCAACAGTATGTCCGCATGAAAAGGTCACATGGTGGAAAGGTTGTTCCAGGAGTGATGGACACCGCTGCCGCTAAACATCTATCTCATGCATATGGTGCTTTGTCTGAACGAGTGGCTGCTATTGCTCAGGTTCGCGTTCTTCTTGGTTCCAACTGTTCCTTTTTCTGCTGGCTCTTTGGGTATATAACTTTATACTGACCTTAATCATTTTATGTTAAGTGCTTCTTAAGGTAGTTCATCGCAATACAAACTACTCTATAATACATGAAGAGGACAAAACTAAACATAAAAGGTGTTAGGCAATAACATGCTTGCTGATTTAGACACTAGTTCATTCTTTGGAGAGGAGCATATCAACTTTGAATTAAAATTCATTCTCAACAACACTTGCATATGGAGTAAATTTTGATTTTTGATACAAGCTTCCTATGTTATGAAAGAGTCATGGCAGTATCACTCTGGAATAAGAACTTTTGCTGTTTGAGAATCTTGTACTGTCAGTAGGTACTAGAACTTGTTGAATAGGATGCATGATAAATGCAAGGTCGATTAGACATTCTGGCTTTATAGCCCTTGTCAAGCAGAATTTTGAAAATACTTTAGGAAAACGTACACGATTTCACAGCCCCTCGGTATGATTTCAAGATCTTTACAAGGCATTTGTCATGGAAGATATTTTATAATCATGCAAAAGGGTTTTCCAAAGTACTTTTTTATTTATGTTTTTCCAAGAAGTTATTGCCAAAAAAACAAAAACAAAAGTTTGAGCGTCTTTTAAAGAAAAAGGTTCTTTTCTACTCGCACAACACTCGGAAAATGCTCATAAAAGTACGACTTTCCAAGCACATTTTCTTTTTGCACAATTTTTCCCGAAAGAGTTTCTCAAAGTACTTTATACTAAAGTTGTTCAATTGGCTCCTTCATGTTTCACTTCAAAGTCATTTAGTGAGGAGGGTATTTTCTGGCATTTTCATGTCTACTTCTATGAGATTCCAGCTTAATTGATTGATCTGAATGATAGAACGAAAATTTGGGAAAACGACTGGCACATGGATACCCTTTCTTGGAAGCTGAGGTTGCCTACTGTGCTCGGGAAGAGTACTGTGAATCCGCTGTAGATTTTGTAGCTAGAAGATGTCGTCTTGCCTTCCTCGACACTGATGCTGCACAGCGAGCACTGCCACGAATAATAGAGATACTGGCTGCAGAGCACAAATGGGACAGGGCTAGGCAGAAACAAGAGTTGCAGAAGGGAAAACAATTTTTAGAAACTTTCAAGTCATCAAAAAATGCACAATTCCATGACGGGAAGCACTAGTAAGTTAATTCTATCATATACGAAACAAGTTCTTTTAGAGTGGTATTTCCTCTTTCTGACATTCACCTAATCATTGTTCTAGGTTCATAAAGCTGTATATCAATCTTCAAGCGGCGGACTCGCTTTTACATTCTTCCATGTTATCTGGCAAATCTTATTACGAGGAGTGACAAAAATGTTATACATCCCTTTTTTCGTGTACGCGTTATACATGCCTTAAAGCTGCAGAATGACCCATTTTGTGAAAGCTTATAAATTTCTTAGAAACAAATCATTTTTGCTTGGTCAGTTGCCTATAGCAACCATCAATGAAATAATTTTTCTCGATCTTATAGTTATTGGATTGTGTTTAGGACGGGAAATCATGGTTCATGGCCCCTCCGATGTAATAATTTCTAATTTGATTTAGCATAGATTAATGCACTTCAATATTGTTGATTCATTTGTTTAGTATTAATTTGGTTCAATTATTCTCTCCATCCTTGTCCTCTTCTTTTATCTTTTTGGGATGGTGTAATGTTCATGAATGTGGGAAAGTGTAATGGAACAAGTTCTATTTATAGCTTAAAATACGGACCAAGCTTTATAAAAATGATTGAACTTGAATACATGGTATCAGAAAAAGCTTGTTTGTTTAGGACTTTAAACTTTCTTGTATTATAATGCTGAGACCCTTTTTCTGAGTTGGATATTTCTCTACCTTCAAGTAACTATCAGATAGTTGTGGGAAGATTAGCTATTTGGCTGCTTACCTGAATACCTTAATCAAGGAATAAAGGGCAACGCGGTGCATTAAGCTTCCACTATGCATGGGGTCGGGGGAAGGGCCGGACCACAAGGGTCTATTGTATGCAACTTTACCCTTTATTTTTGCAAGAGGATCTATTTTCACGGTTCGAACCCGTGACTCCTGGTCACATGACACCAATTTTACCAGTTACACCAAGACTCCCTTTCAACCTTAATCAAGGAATATTGAAGAGAAATGGAAGAGACAAAATCTGTATTGCTGCTTTAGCTCTGGACGTTGTATGACCATAGTAAGAATAGTAAAGTTGTTGATAAGTAAAGAGAATAATGCAAAGGAGATCACAAAAAAATGAATTCCTTTTTTCCTTAGAAAAAGGAATTCATAATAATAATAATAATATATTTGAACTCCAAGTTTATGTTATTAGTGTAATAATATGCATTTTTAGGTATATGTTTCTCTTCAAATGAAAATGATTAATCATATTAATCCTGAAAGTTTTTCCTCCAACCAAGGGATAGTAATGACATTCTATAAATATCGGCTAGTTCTTTTCCATTTTTTGGGTTGACTTATGGGTCAAATGGGTTCCCTTTTCGTTACCTCTAGAACTAGAAGGAACACTAAAGTTTACGCTTTCGAGATGTCAACAGAAGAAGAGGAAGAAATCAGTACCTCCCTATCATATCTGCAAAGGTATCCCTGTTTCTTCCTGTTGTATGTGTTGTTTTCTTTTAAGGCGGTATAGATAGCTCGACTATTCTAGTAGATACCCGGTACCTCTACCTCTATCCACCAAGATCTCTATTTTGTTTGTGCTTTATCCTCAATATGAATGGACCTAACCACATCCAGGTTGTGACCTACATATTTTGGTTTGGCTTCTTTTTTTCTTGATATTATTGTATCTACATATTTTTGGTTATGAGATACTAGATTTTATGATGTTCAGAGTCGAAGGTTATGTAAAATTTGCTTCTTTAGACCTTCTTACCCTAGTAGGTTGTAGGAATTTAGAGACTTAATTTAGGAAAGTTTTCCTTGTGTTTTCATTGTTGTAGTGTAATGTATTTATACAAGTATTTTGCTAAAAACAGAAAAGAAAAACTTGCTATATTTGTACACTATCTATTGGTTATACACTATAATTCAAATCCAGCTATTGTACCTATTTAGTATACATTTATTATACCTATACAGCTAATGTACTGGTTGTACAATTCCCATATATCCGTTAGTTTGTGTAATGAATCAACCTGATCTAATGGTTGTGATGAAGCAGCAATATCTGATCTAAAAGCATGCATTCCTCCACTTGGCTCATTTGCATTTTTGCGAGCTCTATTCAAAACAATCGGACAGCTCTGGTTGAGTCTTTTAGTGCTTGATCTTGTGGGCTGGGCAACTTCACATATCCCATTAACTTTATCAGATAATTCAGAGACTAAGTCTTTAGTCTCTTGTACTTGTCTGCATTCTTGAACCTTCTTCTTGCTTTCATCAAAACTCTCTTCCGAACTCTTCAATTGTTCTGCTTTTCTTTTGTGAATCCTTGAGATGAGAATGATGAGAATTGGAATTGAAGGTTTCAATTTCAACACCCCTCCCCCTCAAGTTGGAGGGGAGTAAAGCAACCCCCAACATTCTAAGAATCAAATGATGGGAAGGACCAGACAAAGGTTTTGCGAATAGATCGGCTAGTTGTGAGGATGAAGGGACAAACGAGAGAGAGATCGGTCCAGAGATGAATTGTTGCCTAACAAAATGTCAATCAAGCTCCACATGCTTGGTGCTTTGGTGAAAGATCGGATTCTGAGCAATATGGATTGTTGCTTGGTTGTCGGAGTACACCAAAATAGGAAGAGATGGAGCAGTGTTCAGATCTGTAAGTAAATGAGTCAGCCAAGTAACTTCTGTCACAACTCTTTTCATGGAACGATATTCTGCCTCGACGGAAGAGAGAGATACTGAGTATTGTTTCTTTGATTTTAAGGAGATGGGAGAGCCTCCAAGAGTGATGAAGAATCCACTAATCGATCGATGCGAGTCTATACAAGGACCCCAATCAGCTTCGCAAAATGCTAACAGAGTGAGTGAGGGATCTGTTGTAATGAAGAGCCATTGACCTGGATTCGAATGCAAATAGAGAATCACTCCAATAGCAGCAGATAAATGGGAAGTGCGAGGTTGTTGCATGAATTGACTTAAATGATGTACCGCAAAAGAGAGATCCAATCGAGTATGAGTCAAACAGTTCAATTTTTCAAAAATGCTCTGATATGAAGTTGGATCCTTTAGCAATTCTCTAGACTCTCCACTCAATTTGCATGAAGGATCCAAAGGTGATGAAACCATTCAGAGATGACTGCAATTGTACTCATCCAAGAGTACCAAGATAAACTTTCTCTGACTGACTATTATTTCATGCTTTTCTCTGAGTATTTTCAAACCCAAGAAATAATGCAAATCCCCTAGATCTTTTGTTCTGAATTCTGAGTCTAGAAAACCCTTTAATTCAGACAATTCCTCAAGATTGGTACATGTTAGGATGATATCGTCTACATAGACTGCTACGATAGAAATAAAAGTGCATGTCCTTTTAAACAATGAATAATCGTTCATAAAATAGACAAAACTTTGAAGTTCAAAGTTGTCGTAAGCCTTACATACCACTGTCGTGATGCCTATCTTAGTCCATACAAAGACTTTTTGAGTTTACATATATGATTTGAACTGGGGCAAGCCATTCCTGCAGGAAATCTCATGTAAACCTCTTCTTCCAACTCACCATGCAGAAATGCATTATTTACATCTAGTTGTGAAATTCTCCAACCTTTCTTGACTGCTATTGTCAGAATGCATCTAGTAGTGGTGATTTTTACCATAGGGCTAAATGTTTCATTGAAATCAATCCATTCCCTTTGAATGTCCCCTCTAATTACCAATCTTGCGTTCAATCTTTCTATGCTTCCATTTGACTTATGTTTTACCTTTAAAAAACCCACTTACAAGGTAAAGCCTTTATTATTTTTGGCAATTCAACAACCTCCCAAGTCTGATTATCAATTAGAGCTTGAATTTCAGAATCCATTGCGTGTTTTCATCCTGGATGCAAGGATGCTTGATAGAAACTAATTAGTTTAATGATATTACAAATGGAGTTTGTAACCTGCTGGTTGGAAGTTGATAAAGCAAAGAAAAGTACGTTAGAGGGGCTAATGGGTTGGTTAAAACAAGAGTGTGTCAAATCAGTAAGATAAACTGAATTGCATATATAATCATTTATATATCCTAGCCTTCTATGTGGCCTTTTTGATCTTCTTAAACGACTTTTAGGAACTTATGCAGGACTTTATCTGATTGTAACGACTCGGACGGTCGTTTCGAGAGTTATAGTCATATTCCCCCATTTCCTGCTTCTTGTTATGTTCTTCAGCTATATTATGATATATCGGGGTAGTTGGTTCGGGTTCGGAGTAGTTTCGAAGTGAATTGAGACACATAGTCTCTTAGTTGAGAGCTTAAGTTGGAAGAGTTGACCGGATGTTTACTTATGAGTAAACGACCTCGGATTTGAATTTTGATGGTTTCGTTAGCTCCGTTAGGTGATTTTAGACTTAGAAGCGCGTCCGGAATGTGATTTGGAGGTCTGTGGTAGAATTAGGTTTGAATTGGCAAAAATTAGAATTTTGGCGATTTTGGCTGGCAGTGGAAATCTTGATATCGGGGTCGGATTGGATTTCTGAAAGTTGGAATAGGTTCGTGGTGTCATTTCTAACTTGTGTACAAAATTTGAGGTCATCCGGACGTGGTTTGGTAGGTTTCGGCATCGTTGTGGAATTCGGAAGTTTAGAAGTCCTTAGGCTTGATTCCGGGTGTAATTTGGTGTTTTGATGTTGATTTGAGTGATCCGAAGGTTCGACTAAGTTTGTATGAGGTTATAGGACGTGTTGGTATGTTTGGTTGTGGTCCCGAGGGCCTCGGGGTGATTCCGGGTGGTTAACGGAAGGTTTGGAGTTGGAGAAGTACAGCTGAAGCTGCTGCTACTGGTGTTTTCTGCACCTGCGGAGTGGGAACCACAGGTGCGAGGCCGCAGGAGCGAAGGAAGAGCCGCAGGTGCGGCTAAGGGAGACGTGGGCTCAAACCGCAGGTGCGATGGAAATCCCGTGTAGCAACCCCTTTGGGAGGGTGATACTTACGAAACAAATCTAATTTACTACTTACAACATTAAGAAGATATTAATTAAAAATATATTCAGAATAATTTAGTAGTGGAAATAGGCCCATGCGATGAGGTCCAAAGTGCAATATTTTTATTTTCAAAAATACTCTTCATAATTTTTATTTTATTTTATTTTAAATTAAATACAATGTCAAAATTTCAACATAAGGTGATATAACCCTTCTTGAATAATAAACACGTTAAAGCAACTTCCTAACAAAATTATACTTTCATTCGACATCACTGTAAGTTTGTATTGTACATAAATTTCAAACTATCAGGTATAAAAAGGAAATTAGTTTTCTCCTTTGTACATATATATAAGACAAAGTGTAAATTTAACATATTACAAGATTTGAGTTATTAACATACCTTAAAACAGCAAAATAAGTTACCAAATTCAAGTTACAAGATTTTGGTTTTAATATCCAAGCCTTCAAATAACATACATAAGTGTGACATATATATCATGTATAAGTCCCAAAACTATACAAAACCATGGTGCATATACAAATGTGATCTCCATAAGTGCTCCCAAAAAGACTACTTCATAAGGTCGTCTTCAAATTCCATCTCGTACATTACCTACAATAGAAAACAACTATCGCTAAGCATAAAGCTTAGTGGCGTATAACTTTGGGGGCTTGGAGCCACTAACTTCTCCAATTCTCATGTTTAGTCATAGGTAGATCAAATGAATTATAATTTAAAATAAGTGAACAAATATATCAAAAGTATCAAATATCAACCCTTGAAGTGTTTTCCATTATCAATAACTATGTTGAAGATTCAAGAGTTGAGAAAGCGTATACTATCAATCCAAGAAAGCTTCTCAAATATCTATTTTTCGCCCAATATGTACGTCATGCCATCACACTAAGCAAAATCAGATATCAAGATGGACCGAAGCCTAAAATCAAGTAGGGTCAAAACCCAATAGTCAAGAGAATCAAGAACCATATTAAAAATGGCTTCCTAGTTCGTACTTAACATGGACAAGTTCCATAATTTAAGACGAACTACAAATCCAAAGTCAAGATGGCAAAAGATCCAAATCAAGAGGCATGCCAAGATGAGTGACAAAGTCACTGCCACAAGAAGGACAAAGTCCCAACAAGAATGCAAAATGATCAAACAATCCGTACGAGTGGGCGATTTAGTAAATATCTTGCAATACTTGATATAACACGAATACAATGCTATTAATTGAAGAGAAGAAAAATAAAATATCAGGTTATTTCAAAATATTCCAACAAGTAAAAAGAGTACAAAGTTTATACACAAACCTTGGTGTTTTATCACAAAATAGTTCAACCACAGCTTGAGGACGTTCGAATCGTCTACGTCCCAGACAAACCAAATCCGTCCACTTCCTCAAACACTTCCCCTTAGCTTTTACAAGGATATATATATCTTAAATACATAATAAAATATCTATATAAGTTCAGTGATTTAACATGTCAAACTAAAATAATATTGGTGAAAATTACACAAAATGTTTGAAACAGAAATTCTGGACAGTATCACTGCCTCGTGTTGTGATTCAGATGTGAAGATCAAAAAGGACAAACTAGACTGTGTGGTCTTCTTTACAGTTGTAGATATGTGTCTTAGTGTTTCCGAACATTTTGAATCGCCCTCATATCAATTTTGTACAAAAGGTTATGCTAACCTTACTAATAGTAGTGCAGGGAGGGTTTGTAAAACAATAAATCTGGGCAGCACCCGTCCTGTATTTCATCACCTATTTTCGGGTAAATAAAAGACAATACAGGTTTTGGTTCCTTCATTAGAGATATAGATCTATGAAATAGCTTTTCAGAAAGTCTTAGATCACTTAAAACAGAGCTTTATAAAAAAAGATATGAAGAAAACACTAATAGTTATTTAGTGTAAAAACGGGTTTAGTAACTTACTACAAAAGAGAGGAGTAATTTGAGCTTCACCAAGAACGATTTTTGCTGGTTGGTTTAGTGAAAATTTATGATAGTTTTCATGAAGTTTTCAGGTGATAAGAAGGATAGAGGGTAGGGTTGTTTTTTCTTTTTCTTGAGAATGAAAATGGGGAGTTTATGGAAGACTAAGTCAATCAAAGTTGTCGTTAAGAATTTCGGATAAATATGAAATACAAATGGTTTCCCAACTACTAAATATCCTTAGATAAATACAAAGGAGTGACAGCCCAAAAACTTAATTATAATGTATTTAACAATAATTTATCAAAATAATATTAAGTGTTACGCATAGCAACACCATGAAACTTCTTTGTGAGTATTAACACAACTTAAAGTAAGGAATTTTCATGTATTGTAAATTTTCATGTAGTGTGAAGTACAAATATTTTCTCATTATAAATATGCTTAATCAAAAATGCAAATATTAGTAAAAATTTGGGGTGTTACAACTCTCTCCTCCTTAAATAAATTTCGTTCCGAAATTTACCTGATACTAATCCCTAAACAAATGTGGATATTGAATTCGCATATCCTCTTCTCGCTCCCAGGTAGCTTTTTCACCAGAATGATTTTTCCAAAGAACTTTCACTAAGGGGATGGTCTTGTTTCTAAGCTCATTTAACTCACGCGCTAAGATTTAGATTGGTTCTTCTCCATATGTCAAATTAGGATTGACCTCTATAGATTCAATAGGAAGAACATGAGATGGATCTGAGCGGTATCTTCTAAGCATAGAAACATAGAAGACGTTGTGGATCTTGTCTAACTCTCGTGGGAGAGCTAGTTTATAAGCAATTGGGCCAACTCTCTCAAGCACTTCATAAGGTCCAATAAATCGTGGACTAAGTTTACCTTTTTGGCCAAATCTCATAATATTCTTCCATGGAGAAACCTTTAAAAATACCTTATCACCCGTTATATACTCAATTTCACGCCTCTTAATATCAGCATAAGACTTTTGTCTGTCTGAGGAAATTTTTAAGCGATCCTTGATGATTTTTACCTTATCTTCAGTTTGTTGAACAATCTCAGGACCCACCAATTTTTCTTTCACCAACCTCGTTCCAACAAAGAGGCGTTCTGCATTTTCTCCCATACAAAGCTTCATAAGGAGGCATGCCTATACTTGATTAGTAGCTATTATTGTAAGCAAATTCTATCAGGGCTAAGTGTTTGTCCCAACTACCCTCAAACTCAATAATGCAGGCTCGAAGCATATCCTCCAAGATTTATATTACCCTCTCGTACTGGCCGTCTGTTTGTGGATGGAAAGCGGTACTAAAATTCAACCTAGAACCCAAAGCTTCTTGCAAGCTAGACCAAAATCTGGATGTAAACTTTGGATCTCTATCAGACACAATAGAAACATGGATTCCATGCAGACTCACAATCTCATTAATGTATAATTCTGCCAAAACGTTGCACTGAGTAGTCCATTCTGATTGCCAAGAAATGAGCACTCTTAGTTAGTCTATCTATAATGACCCAAATTGCATCATAATTCCTTTGAGTGTGTGGAAGTCCAGAAACAAAGTCAATCGTTATCCTTTCCCATTTCCACTCAGGTATTGACAAGGGTTGCAGTGGACCAGCTGGGACTTGATGTTCAGCTCTTATTTGTTGACATACCAAGCATTTAGAAATGAACTCTGCAATGTCTTTCTTCATACCACTCCACCAGTAGTGCTCCTTGATGGTCCGGTACATTTTAGTACCTCCGGGATACATTGCATAAGGCAAATATGTGCTTCAATCAAGATATGCTTCGTCAATTAATCATCATTAGGAACACACAACATATTTTTATAAAATAAGGTATCATCTTTATTCAATGTAAAATCTGATTCTCTTCCATTTTGGACTTCTTCAACCCGTTTCACAAGCTTTTCATCTAACTTCTGCGCTTCTTGGACCTGCTCAAGTAATACTGGCTTGACTTGCAAATTAGCAATGATAGAACCATTATAATTAAATGAAAGACAAACGTTCATGGTTCTTAATTCAAGAAGCAAGGGCAAATGACTTAGAGTTAAACTTACAAGGGAGTTGCGACTCAACACATCTGCAACCACATTAGCTTTACCAGGATGATAATCAATCGTGCAATCATAATCTTTAATGAGTTCAAGCCATCTACGTTGTCTCAAGTTTAACTCTTTTTTTGTACCCAACTACTTCAAACTCTGATGATCAGTAAATATGTGACATTTCTCCCCGTACAAGTAATGCCTCCAAATTTTTAAGGCAAAATCAGTGGCATCAAGTTCGAGATCGTGAGTGAGATAATTCAACTCATGCGATTTCAACTTTCGAGAGGCATAAACAATTACTTTCCCTTCTTGCATCAAAATATAACCCAAGCCACAGTGAGATGCATCACTGTATACCACATAATCTTTCCCTTCAGCTGGCAAAGAAAGTATTGGAGCTTGTGTTAACAAGGATTTGAGCTTTTCAAAGCTCTCTCGACACTTGTCATCCCATACAAATTTGGCGTCTTTCCCCAAAAGTTTGGTCAAAAGAGAAGCTATAATAGAGAAGCCCTTCATGAACCTCCTATAATATCCTGCTAAACCCAAGAAACTTCTGATCTCAGTTGGAGTTTTATGGGTTTTCTAATCAATAATAGCTTGAATCTTACTAGGATCAACCTTCACACCTTCAGCTGATACAATATGCCCCAAAAATTCCACTTTACTCAACCAAAATTCACATTTGGAAAGCTTCGCGTAGAGTTGCCTCTCTTTCAGAATTTGCATGACAATCCGTAGATGCTTATCATGATCTTCTCTATTCTTGCAATAGACTAAAATGTCATCAATAAACACCACCACAAATTGATCAAGATAAGGCTTGAATACACGGTTCATTAGATCCATAAATGCAGCAGGAGCATTTGTCAAACCAAATAGCATTACCAAAAATTCATAATGTCCATACCTGGTCCTAAAAGCAATTTTAGGAACATCTTGCTCCCTCACGCGCAATTGATAATATCCAGACCTCAAGTCAATATTTGAGAACAAGCTGGCACCCTTCAGTTGGTCAAACAAGTCATCGATTCTAGGCAGTGAATATTTGTTCTTGATTGTTACCTTGTTCAGCTGTCGGTACAATGCAAAGCCTAAGAGTGCCATCTTTCTTTTTCACAAATAAAACAGGAGCTCCCCAAGGCGAAATACAGGGACGGATAAAACCTTTCTCAAGAAGTTCTTGCAATTGATCCTTCAACTCTTTTAATTCAGTTGGAGCCATTCTATAAGGAGCGATAGAAATAGGAGTAGTTCCAGGGACAAGCTCTATAGGAAATTCAATCTCCCTTTCTGGAGGCAACCCAGGAAGATCATCAGGAAATACAGCAGGAAAGTCGCACACGGTTGGTATGTCCTTAAGACTTGGACTCCCCAATCGTGTATCGACTATATGAGCAAGATAGGCATTACAACCTTGACAAATCATCTTCTTTGCCAAGAGCGCAGAAATAATATTAGCTGTCAATGATCTTTCTCATTGAACTACTATGTGTGAGTATGCACGAGTTCTAAAAGTCACTTGCTTCAACCTACAATCAACCAATACATGGTGCCTATGTAGCCAATCCACACCAACAATAACATCATTGTCTTGGAAGGGCATTTCAAGCAAGTCTGTAGGGAAGACCAGATTTTGAATCATGAATGGACAATATCGGTAAATTCTGTTAACAACAGCCTGATGACCTAATGGACTCGTGACCAACACATCAAAGTCAAGTCTTACAGATTTAACAGTATCAGGAAATGCAAGTGATGAGCAAACATAAGAGTGTGAAGATCTAGGATCAAATAATGTAACAACAGATATGCTAAATAAGTGAAATTTACCAACAACCACGTCCGGGCCATCTTGGTCATTCTTCTGTCTCATAGCATAGAATCGTGCAGTATATCTCGACCCACTAGCCTGATTAGCTCCACCCGAACCCGCCGCTTGTATATTTCTAGGTCTTGCACCGCTATTAGCTTGGGAATGAGTAGTGATAGGATTTTGAACTGAGCCCTCTGTATGCGTATAAGAAAGAGGATTAGGATTAGGACAATTCTTCACTTTATGATCCATACTTCCACAATTAAAACAAGCACCAGAAGCTCTTCTGCAGACACCATAGTGATTCTTTTCGCACTGTGCACAAGTAGGTGTATAAGTTTTGCCTTGGCCATAACTTGGAGTACTAGCAGTAGGGAAATGTGGCTTATTCTACTTATGATATGATGACTTATGTGCACTTTCAGTCTTGGAATAGTCAAACTTTCCCTTCTTGGATGGACTGCCATAATCTGAATTACCCTTCTTAAGTTTGTTTTCTCTCCTACTAGCTTCTTCCTTGTCAATTCTTTCCCAAGTAAGAGCAGCTGAAATTAGCTTGGAAAAATTCTCAAGTTGCAAGATTGCCACAGATTTTCGAATATAACCATTCAAACCTTCTTCAAATGTTCTGCACTTGTCTCTTTCACCATCAATAATACCTCCAGCATAGCGAGAAAGCCTGAGAAATTTTTGTTGATACTCTGCAATAGACATACTCCCTTGTCTTAAATTCAGAAACTCTTTTTTCTTTGCATCACAGTAGACAGGAGGGACATATTTCGCACGAAATGCTTTCAGAAAGTCATCCCAAGTCAGCACCGAAGGTTTTGCTTTTGCATTTGGCACACTTACCAACCAATCATAGGCAGTTTTTTGTAAAAGAGAGATAACATACTTAAATTTGGCAGCATTAGTACACTCTAGTTGTTCAAAGACTCTCTCCATGTGCTCGAGCCATTGTTCAGCTACCATGGGATCAGTAGTGCCTTCAAATTCAACTCCACCCATTTTTCTCATCTTCTCAAAATTTATTTCACTAGGTTCTGACATTGTCCCAGCCAAGTGACGAAAGAACTCAGCCATTTGCTGAAATAGAGGAGTCATAATAAGAGTACTATGACTCATTGCTCTTGGATTATTGTCCACTTCATTTTCACTAACATGATGATGATTTAGGTTAGGCAAGGGTACCTCATCTCCTTCTTGGAGGTGAGGTGGAGCATTATAATGGGCCTGACTTTTATCAACGGATTCAATAGCTCTATTCGAAGAAGAGGCCATATTAAATTCCTATAAAAGATAAAATCACACTGCATTAGTGACATGTACATGATGCATATGCACAAGTAATACATCAAATTACATTAAACAAGTATGCAAAAATTTATAATCTCCAAGTCATTTTTTAAAAGAAAAATAACAAAAATATTAGGTACGATCACAACAAAAATCCTACAATCACAAACCTAGGCTCTGATACCAAAACTTGTAGCAACCCCTTTGGAAGGGTTCTACTTACGAAATAAATCTAATTTACTACTTACAACATTAAAAAAATATTAATTAAAAAAATATTCAGAATAATTTAGTAGCGAAAATAGGCCCATGCGATGAGGTCCAAAGTGCAATATTTTTATTTTCAAAAATACTCTTCATAATTTTTATTTTATTTTTTAAAATGAAATACAATGTCAAAATTTTACCATAAGGTGATATAGCCCTTCTTGAATAATCAACACGTTAAAGCAACTTCCTAACAAAATTATACTTTCATTCGACATCACTGCAAGTTTGTATTGTAATAAATTGCAAACTATCAGGTATAAAAAGAAAATTAGTTTTCTCCTTTGTACATATATATAAGACAAAGTGTAAATTTAACATATTACAAGATTTGAGTTATTAACACACCTTAAAACAGCAAAATAAGTTACCAAATTTAAGTTAAAAGATTTTGGTTTTAATATCCAAGCCTCCAAATAACATACATAAGTGTGACATATATATCATGTACAAGTCCCAAAACTATACAAAACCATGGTGCATATGCAAATGTGATCTCCATAAGTGCTCCCAAAAAGAGTACTTCATAAGGTTGTCTTCAAATTCCATCCCGTACATTACCTACGATAGAAAACAACTATCGCTAAGCATAAAACTTAGTGGCGTATAAACTTTGGGGGCTTGGAGCCACTAACTTCTCCAATTCTCATGTTTAGTCATAGGTAGATCAAATGAATTATAATTTAAAATAAGTGAACAAATATATCAAAAGTATCAAATATCAACCCTTGAAGTGTTTTCAATTATCAATAACTATGTTCAAAATTCAAGAGTTGAGAAAGCGTATACTATCAATCCAAGAAAGCTTGTCAAATATCCATTTTTCGCCCAATATGTACGTCATGCCATCACACTAAGCAAAATCAGATATCAAGATGGACCGAAGCCCAAAATCAAGTAGGGTCAAAACCTAATAGTCAAGAGAATCAAGAACCATATTAAAAATGGCTTCCTAGTTCGTACTTAACACGGACAAGTTCCATAATTTAAGACGAACTACAAATCCAAAGTCAAGATGGCAAAAGATCCAAATCATGAGGCATGCCAAGATGAGTGACAAAGTCACTGCCACAAGAAGGACAAAGTCCCAACAAGAATACAAAATAATCAAACAATCCGTACGAGTGGGNTCTTGAATAATCAACACGTTAAAGCAACTTCCTAACAAAATTATACTTTCATTCGACATCACTGCAAGTTTGTATTGTAATAAATTGCAAACTATCAGGTATAAAAAGAAAATTAGTTTTCTCCTTTGTACATATATATAAGACAAAGTGTAAATTTAACATATTACAAGATTTGAGTTATTAACACACCTTAAAACAGCAAAATAAGTTACCAAATTTAAGTTAAAAGATTTTGGTTTTAATATCCAAGCCTCCAAATAACATACATAAGTGTGACATATATATCATGTACAAGTCCCAAAACTATACAAAACCATGGTGCATATGCAAATGTGATCTCCATAAGTGCTCCCAAAAAGAGTACTTCATAAGGTTGTCTTCAAATTCCATCCCGTACATTACCTACGATAGAAAACAACTATCGCTAAGCATAAAACTTAGTGGCGTATAAACTTTGGGGGCTTGGAGCCACTAACTTCTCCAATTCTCATGTTTAGTCATAGGTAGATCAAATGAATTATAATTTAAAATAAGTGAACAAATATATCAAAAGTATCAAATATCAACCCTTGAAGTGTTTTCAATTATCAATAACTATGTTCAAAATTCAAGAGTTGAGAAAGCGTATACTATCAATCCAAGAAAGCTTGTCAAATATCCATTTTTCGCCCAATATGTACGTCATGCCATCACACTAAGCAAAATCAGATATCAAGATGGACCGAAGCCCAAAATCAAGTAGGGTCAAAACCTAATAGTCAAGAGAATCAAGAACCATATTAAAAATGGCTTCCTAGTTCGTACTTAACACGGACAAGTTCCATAATTTAAGACGAACTACAAATCCAAAGTCAAGATGGCAAAAGATACAAATCAAGAGGTATGCCAAGATGAGTGACAAAGTCGCTGCCACAAGAAGGACAAAGTCCCAACAAGAATGCAAAATGATCAAACAATCCGTACGAGTGCGTGATTTAGCAAATATATTGCAATACTTGATATAACACGAATACAATGTTATTAATTGAAGAGAAGAAAAATAAGATATCAGGGTATTTCAAACTATTCCAGCAAGTAAAAGGAGTATAAAGTTTATACACACACCTTGGTATTTTACCACAAAATAGTTCAACCACAACTTGAGGACGTTCGAATCGTCTACGCCCTAGACAAACCAAATCCGTCCACTTCCTCAAACACTTCCCCTTAGCTTTTACAAGGATATATATACCTTAAATACATAATAAAATATCTATATAAGTTCAATGATTTAACATGTCAAACTAAACATGATATTGGTAAAAATTACCCAAAATATTTGAAACAGAAATTCTATACAGTATCACTGCTTCGTGTTGTGACTCAGATTTGAAGATAAAAAAGGACAAACTAGACTGTGTGATCTTCTTTACAGTTGTAGATATGTGTTTTAGAGTTTCAGAACATTTTGAATTACCCTCATATCAATTATTTACAAAAGGTTATGCTAAACTTACTAACAGTAGTATAGGGAGCGTTTGTATAATAGAAAATCTGGGCAGCATCCGCCATGTACTTCATCACCTATTAGTGGGTAAATAAAGGACAAACCACGTTTTGGTTACTTCATAAAAGTTATAGATCTATGAAATAGCTTTCCAAAAAGTCCTAGATCACTTAAAGCAGAGCTTTATACAAAAAGATATGAAGAAAACACTAATAGTTGTTTAGTGTAAAAACGGGTTTAGTAACTTACCACAAAAGAGAGGAGCAACTTGAGCTTCACCAAGAACGATTTTTGCTGGTTGGTTTAGTGGAAATTTATGGTAGTTTTCATGAAGTTTTCAGGTGATAAGAAGGATAGAGGGTAGGGTTGTTTTTTTCTTTTTCTTGAGAATAAAAATGGGGAGTTTATGGAAGACTAAATCAATCAAAGTTGTCGTTAAGAATTTTGGATAAATATGAAATACAAATGACTGCCCAACTACTAAATATCCTTAAATAAATACAAAGGAGTGACAGCCCAAAAACATAATTATAATATATTTAACAACAATTTATCAAAATAATATTAAGTGTTACGCATAGCAACACCATAAAACTTCTTTGTGAGTATTAACACAACTTAGAGTAAGGAATTTTCATGTATTGTAAATTTCACGTTTAGAAAGTGTGAAGTACAAATATTTCCTCATTATAAATATACTCAATCAAAAATGTAAATATTAGTAAAAATTTGGGGTGTTACATCCCGCATCTGCGGTGGTCGCAGAAGCGGTTTGGGAGGCGTAGATGCGCAGATGGATCGTAGGTACGGCTTGGGTCCCGTATCTACTATGACCGTAGATGCGGTCAAGTGATCGTAGGAGCATAGTCAGGCTTTTAATGAATTTCCGCAGAAGTGGAGCCCGGTTCACAGATGCGATTCCGCAGGTGCGGTTTTAACTGGGCAGAAAACCCCAGCTCGAGGTTTTGTCTTTCATTTTCAGTTTTGGACTTGGGGAGCTCGGGAGAGAGGCAATTTTTCGAAGGTTTTCAAGGAGGACGTTGGGGTAAGTGATTCTAACCCGTATTGGTCTAATTTCCGTGAATCTATGGCTTTGTTCATCATTTAATTAGGGATTGGAATTGAAAATTTGGGGATTTAGGGCTTGGGAATTGGAGAGTGAACTTTGGGGTTTTGGAGGGGCAATTGAGGTCGAATTTTGGTAAATTTGGTATGACTAGGCTCGTGAGTGAATGGGCTTTCGAGTTTTGTGATTTTTGTTGGATTCTGAGATGTGGGCCTGGGGGCCGGATTTGAGCCGATTTCGGATTTTGGTTATAATTTGGTATTTTCTTGTAAAATTGATTCATTAGCCTATATTGATTGTATTGTATTACTTGTGGCTATATTCTGGATATTCGGAGGCCGAATTGAAAGGCAAGGGCATTCCGGAGTAGGACTTTTCTTGGTTTGAGGTAAGTAATATTTTCAAACTTGGTTCTGAGGGTTCGAAACCCCAAATTATATGCTATGTGATTGGTATTGAGGTGACACACATGCCAAGTGACGGGCGTGCGGGCGTGCACTGTGAGAATTGTGACCTTGCTGATTCCATGGCACCGTTTAGTGACTCCATCCTGTTGATATCCATATTTTTATCGTGTGATAAAGTAGTTGAGCTATAGATCGTGCTAGATATCATGTTTAGGCTTTGTGCTGTTATTGGTTGGACCCTTAGCGGTCATTTCTTGCTGTCATCTCACTAGTTTCATTTACTATTCCATACTCAGTCATGATCATGCATTTTTATATCATATCTCGGTCTCAGTTATTTATTGATTCATCATATCATTGTTCCGGGTTATTTTCATGACATTGTGAGCCCGTGGTGAGACTGAAGAGGTTGATGACTGAGTGAGGCCGACTGACTGGTTATGAGTGACAGTTATGGGATCGGGCTGCATGCCACAGTGGTTATATTAATGATTATGATAGCGCTTGGGCTGTAGGAACCCCTTCGGAGTCTGTAACACACCCCAGTGAGCGCGAATGATATTATTGAGGGATGAATTTCCCTGGACATGGATTTGTCCAAAGTACTTGATACTTGGAGATGGATTTCTCCACAGGGTTGGATTGCCCCTTTTCCTCGGTACTGGTGACCTATAGTCAGTGTTGTATATGTTCCGGGATGGATTTTCCTGGCTGGATGGCCATATATAGTACCGAGTGGTTGAATACTTGAGAGTGGAGCACATGGTGCATTTCATAGAGTCTGTGCATTGGCATGTAGAGATAGCTGAGTTATATACCTTAAACTGTTCAGATCTGTATTTCCTTTACTGTTTGAGTTGTATATTTGACTTGAAATCATGCCTACGTTTTTGCACATTTATTTCTGTTATACCTGTTGAGGTTGAGTTCGTCACTACCTTTCAGTCCAAAGTTTGGACTTATTACTTACTGAGTTGGTGTACTCACGTTACTCCTTGCACCTTGTGTGCAGATCCAGGCGATACCGGTCGTGGCGACGGTTGTTGATTGAGGATCCTAGAGTTTTGGTGACTATCAAGGCAGCTGTACGGCATTCGCGGGCCTTGACTCTCCTTCTTTATCGTTGTCGTACTTTCAGTTAATATCTCTAGACACTGTAGTAAACTGTATTTCTAATCTAGAGTGATACCCTGGTTTTGGGCTAGATTGTATCACTTTGGGTTATGTTTCAAACAGTTTTTCTTTAATGTTAAATGCTTCCGTTAATATTTTCAAACTTATTGTTGTCGGTGTTGGGTTGTTGAGTTGAGGCTGGCCTAGTTCCACGATAGGTGCCATCACGACGGTTGATTTTGGGTCGTGACACTGATTGGTGAAATGGGAGAAGAAGAAGGATAATATGGGAGTTGTGGACTCTCTCTAGCTGGTGAAATAGGATGAGAAGAATGGTCAGATGTGAGATAAGGGTCTGAGACAGTTGTTGGCTGAGAAGGGACATTACTGATGTCTTCAGTAGTTGAAGGTGTGAATTAAGATTGGTTTTGTGAAGGTGTTGGACTAGAAAATAAGGTGTAGAATGTTCATTTGTTGGCAAAAAAGAATCAAAAAAATAGGTAAATATGTTCATAAAACTTCACATTTCTAGATACTACCATTCTCTTGCTCTTTAATTCCAGCACTTTATATCTCTTCTTTCCATAAGGATATCCCATAAATATACATGCATTGGCTCTAAGTTCGAACTTTCCTCTGTTGTGTGAAAATTTGGAAGTGTAACACAGACAACCTAAGCTTCTTACAAATGAATAAGAAGGTACCCTCCTAGGCAAAATCTGATATGGTGTTCTGTTCTTAAGAATTCTGGAGGGATATCTATTGATTAAAAAAATTGCAGTCAACAAACATTCTCCCCAATAGGACATAGGTACCTTAGATTGATGTAGCAGTGCCCTAGAAACTTCCAATAGATGTCTATGTTTCCTCTCCATAACCCCATTTTGTTGTGGAGTATGAACACATGATGTTTGATGAATTATGCCATGAGATGCAAAAAAAATCAAAAGAAATTGTACTCCCCCAAGCTCTAAAGCATTGTCTGATCCAATTACTTTCACTTTTACATTGAATTGTCTTTCCACCGTGGCCAAAAAATACTTCAGTGGATAAAATGCATTGTTCTTAGTTTTTAAGATCAGATAACTCCATGTACCTCTACTATAATAATCAACTATAGTTAGAAAATATTTATGCCTATCATGTGTAGATATTTTGTATGGGCCCCATGTATCAATGTATATTAATTCAAAGACATTTCTACAACTGATATCACTGGATAAAAATGGAAACCTTGATTATCTTGCTAATGGACAAATATTGCAAGTAGAGTCAAAATGAAAGGGAGATAATGATTTTGAACAAATATTCTTCATTTCTGAAAATGGCATGTGCCCTAATCTAAGGTGCCACAACCTTACATCAGAAGCATTCTTTACAGGAATTGAAAGACAACTGGAAATTAAAAAGCAACTAGATTGTTCTTGACTACATAAAGAAACTGCATTCTCTAAAGCTAATTTCTTAGGATGCTGAATGATAGACTCTAGAAGTTAAAGGCATGTCTTAGATTCACCAAACTCTAGAGGCCTCTTCATTGAAGAGGTCTGCAATAGACAACCATATTAGGAAAAGATTAGCAAATATTGTAATTGTTGACATAATTTTTGAACTGCAATCAGATTATACTTGAAACTAAGAACAAACAGTACATTCCTAAGAGTAATATTGGAGTTAAGAATGTCATTTTCATCTTGAGTGACTTTAACCCTAAATGAGTTGGGAAGTTTGACAAAACGAGAAAAAACAAGATGTTTTAGTTCTAAGAAAGTCTTTGAATCAAAACACATGTGCTATGTTGCACCAGTGTCCAATATCTAGGTGATTTGTTTGAAATGAACAATTCTGAAAATTGAGTTCTTGAAAATGTTACCAGAACAGCTTGCAACATTTGTTGCAATCTCTGAATCTGATGTTCCTGCCTGGTTTGCATTCACATTCTGAAGAAGTTGCATGAGCTGTGAGTACTGTTGTTGAGTGATTTGGTGCCCCTTATTTCCTACATCAAATGAATTTTCACCTTCGTCACGTTCTCTCTCTATTGTGAAAATTGCATTGCTTCTCACATTTCCCCGAAATCTCTCAGCTTTAGTGAGCTTCAAACCACTTGGAAATCCTATTATCCTTTCGCACTTATCAATTGTGTGTCCAGTTTTCTTGCAGTGAGAGCAAAGCAAATTGCTCCTCTTTCCTTTGAACTCAAAGTTTTCACATTTCTGATCGAAGCTACCTTGATTTCCTGCCAAGAATGATGCAGACTCTCTAAGGAACAGTGAGTTTACATAAACCCCTATTTGTTTCTCATCTTGCATCAGAAGTGCATATGCATTATTGACATTAGGCAGTGGTGACATCATTAGTATGTATCTTAATAGCTGAGTAAACATCATTCAAACCCATCAAAAATTGAATCAACCTCTCATCTTGAAGAGACATTGCCACCTTTGATTTTCCTTCACACTGATATGCACAAGTGCAGTTAATATTAGTATTTAGGGTATCTAGTTCATCTCACAATTCTTTGATTTTTGTGAAGTATCATGCAATGTCATTTGACCACTGCACTAAATCGCTTAACTCCTTCTGCAGGTGATAAAGTTGTTCTCCATTGGACTGCCCAAACCTGTCATCGAGCTCCTTACACATATCTTTTGTTATCTTGGAATAGATGATATTGTCAGCTATTTCTTTTGACAGTGAGTTAAGAAACCATGATATCACCATATCATTTGATCTACTCCATAACTTAAAGTTTGCTGAATTTGAAGCTGGTGCAATGTGAGTTCCATCTATGAACCTTATTTTGTTCTTTGCAGAAAGGGCAATCAAGATGGACCTCCTCCATCCTCCATACCTTTTTTCCATTGAAGGTTGAGTTTACCAGGTTTATCCCTGGTGAATCTGATGCATGAAGAAAGAAAGACTGAGAGTGGTCTGTTGCAGCATTAGCAGTGTTTCCATTACTTGCAGAGGTTAAATCACATGTTGAACACATTTCCAAACTTATGAAGATGATGAAGAAAGGAAATAAAGAAATAAAGAATAAGGCAACTAAGATATTAGGATCTTAAAGTTGATCTGATACCATGTAGGAATTTAAAGAGTGAATTCATTGCTATAGTGTAATGTATTTATACAAGTATTTTGCTAAAAACAAAAAAGAAAAAACTGCTATATTTGTACACTATCTATTGACTATACACTATAATTCAAATCCAGTTATTGTACTTATTTAGTATACAACTATTGCACATATACAGCTAATGTACTGGTTGTATAATTCCCATATATATTCGTTATTTGTATAATGAATCAGTCTGATCTAACGACTGTGATGAAGCAACAATATGTGATCTAAAAGCACACATTCCTCCACTTGGCTTGTTTGCATTTTTGCAAGCCCTATTCAAAACAATCGGACGGCTCTGGTTGAATCTTTTAGTGTTTGATCTTGTGGGTTGGGCAGCTCCACGTGTCACATTAACTTTATCAAATAATTGAGAGACTGAGTCTTTAGTCTCTTATACTTGTCTGCATTCCCTATCCTTCTTCTTGCTTTCATCAAAACTTTCTCTTCCAAACTCTTCCATTGTTTTGCTATTTTTTATGAATCCTTGAGATAAGAACGATGAGAATTGGAGTTGAAGGTTTCAATTTCAACATAGGTTACAAAGACAATTTTAGAAGTTAGAAGAGTAAGATTTTTCAAGCTTCAAATAACCTCGTATAACATTCTGTACATCATCTGCAATTAAAAAATTTCTAATTATTTGAGGTTTCTCAACTAAGTTATGATGGTCGATCTAGGTGTGGCAAACGAGCGGGTCGGTTTGGATGTGGACGGGTCGAAAACGGTTAATGCAAAAAAACTTATAAAATATCTGATCCGATCCATATTTGATACAAATAGAAAATGGATTAACCGGCATATAATATGGCTATTCATATTATTCAACTTCTTGAATACGATCACTTTTGACAGAATTACTAGTCTCTCAAATTCGAGGAGCCCCCAATTTGAGTCTTTGCAAATGTAAAAGTTAAACCCATTTGTTATCCATTTTTTAAGTGGATAATATGGATTTTATCCATATTTAACCTATTTTTAAGAAGTTCATTATGCATCCCATTTTTTAGTAAATAATATGGATGAATAATTTTTTATCTATTTTGCCACCATTAGTCGATCACAAGAGATTATACGAGACAAAGGTGAGGCATGGATATTCAATATTTTTGGCTTATTGTAATTAGTTCTTGCTAATTGGTAGCATGCATGTATTGTTCCTCATATTACATTGCTAATGATATTGAATTTAATTGGTTATAATAATACTAGGCATTTTTTTTAATTAGTATTCTACATGTGTTCGCTTAATTTATGCAACATAATTATTATTTGAAGAACCAAATTATTTTTTATTTTATTATGATTTTCGAAATTTTTGATTCAACTAAATATAATAATTAGCCTATGAGATTTAGATTTTTTCATATATTTTTTGAACTATCAGAATTTCTATAAAAGATAAGAAACAAAACTCAACGTAGATATTACTAGATGGTTAGACAGACTGTTATAATGTGAATGATTTTAAGATGCAAGTAGTAAAATTAACAAAACAAAAAAGAGAAAAAAGAAATTTGCTACAGTTTAAAAAGAGTTTTTTTTTTTAAGAAAAAAAACTAGAACCGGCCCAGCTCTCATTCTGAACCGGGCACACCGTCAGCACTATAAAAACCCCTAGAATTCAAATCAAAACAAAAATAGGAGGAGAAGTGAAACCCTAGCATTCAATTCGAAGCTCCAAAGATGACAAAAAAAGCCATATCTTTTCATTGAAAGCAGCAGCAGAGAAGCTCCAATTGATCAGGTGAGTTCAGCGTGTATCTAATTGACTTTATTTATTTGGATTTATTATTGGTTGAACTTCAATTTTATTTGTGTTTATTTCTATGGCTAAAAAGTGTATTTCCCCTGTTTAATTTACTTAAATTATATTGTTAGATGAACATGGGTTGAAATCGGAGGCGGAGCTAGAATTTGAACCTTATAAATTCGGGATTATAATCTTTTTAAGTTATTGGGTTATAAATTAATTTTTTGTACATATTCATTGGATTTCTTAATACAAATACAGGGTTTGAACAAAAGCTACTGGGTTCGGCCTAACCCGCAACCAACACTGTGGCTCCACCCCTAGTTGAAATTATCTAATATGTAACACATTTTTTCATATCTAGGCCATGGGAATTCACTTCCGGGAGGAAATAATTATGTACATCCTCAGCAGGTTACCCGTGCGGTCTCTTCTTCGATTTAATTGTGTTTCCAAATTTTGGAAAACATTGATCTCCGAGCCTTACTTTACGAGGAAGCATCTCAATCATGCCAATAATGACCAAAATTCCCAAAGAATGTTCATCTGCGAATTGGGCCCCGAGGATGGTATATTTTCCATGTATTGTTGTCCTTTATCATCGGATCAACTGGTTGAAGATGCACGAAAACTTAATTTCCCTTCAGTTGAACCGTTGTATTGCTCAAGCTACTGTGGTTGTGATGGCTTGGCTATTGTCGACGTATCCGATAATATTGTTGATGAATTCTCCATATTTTTGCTATGGAATCCCTCCACAGGACAATCAGTAGTACTTCCTTATCCAAAACCCGGCGGGATTTTTTGTTTGGGAATGGGTTATGACTCAAGAAGTGGTGACTATAAGATCCTTAAGATTATGGAGGAAGAAGATTTTGGTTGTGAAATACCTAGTGAAATTCTCGCGCTGAATAGTGGTTCGTAGAAAAACATTGATAAACATTCTCATGGCATTCGCAGTATGTTGTCTGCTATGCATTCTTTGGCTTTTGTACATGGGGCATTTCATTGGATAGGCCTTTCAAGAAATTATTATGTGGTTTCATTTAATATTTCAAATGAAGTGTACGGAGAGATGCCATTGCCGGAGCAAATATGTTTGATGAGCAACATCGGTATTGGCATTTCAGTATTGGAAGGAATGCTCTGTGTTTATTCTACTTCTAATTCTGTGGGAGGGGATACTTCTAAGTTGTGGATAATGAAAGATTATGGTGTCAAAAAATCCTGCAGTGCATTGTTTACCGTAGGAGATCCCGAGATTTTTTCACCCCTACCGAAATATAGGTTTCCCAATGGTGAAGTGTTATTCTGGTGCTTAGATCTTCAATGTGGTGGGACTGCATTTAGGACATTCAGAGGACCATTTGGATTGTGGCCTCAAGCTGATACCTTTTAGAATGGATTCGCTTTTACAGAAAACTTGATCTCTCCAAAACTACTTACTTAGCATTTGCTTATGTATGATCGAGGCACTTTTTCTTTTTTCTATTATCATTTTACAACCTCTTATTCTTATTAGTTTATCTATTGCTCACCAGTTTTTTGGTTTCAAGATGTTTTTACCAAAGCTGTCAGCTTCCGTATTTCATGTTTTCAGAGAAACAACAGGAGACATTTCTTTTGTTTAGAAAGAAGTGGTTAAATCCCCCTCTCTTTTACTTATTATAGCTAGTCTAGTCTACGAGTAATGCACTGTTTATTCTTCAGCTTTTAGTTCAGTAGAACGGTTCCTACCTGGATTGATAGTTATTACTCTGAATCAATTGATTCAGAATCTGATGATTAGAGCTTTTTACAGTTGCAATATCATAAAGGACTGATCTTTTGTGTCGGGAGTTGGGCTTAAGTGCGATGGTATCTTCAAGGGTTTGTGGCTGGATATGTTAAAACTCTTCGATAGATGAGACACAGTAGAGAGAAACTTACATGTCGTAAGAAGATTATAGATTAGGTTTGAGCTTGTGGATGGGGAAATGAGGCCAAATTGCAGTGGTAAAATAGTTAAAGTTTCCTTGAAAGTGGGATGTCCCAGTTGTTTGAGTTTTGGGTTTATCCATAAATAACAAACTCTTTATATATATATATATAGTTATGGTGTCCGGACCAGCTTAAGCGCACCTCGACTAACTTTGTTACCTCCTACCATCACTGGTACTTGATAATAGAAAACTTTGTTGTGTTATAAGGTTAGGTAGTATTATGGCCTGGTACTAGGGGCATATATACAAAGTCTCAAGAGGTGACCCGTGATACCGCTTCTTTAATTTCTTTTTTATATAAAACAAAAATAGTAGTAATAGGGTAAGTACTAGACCCCTGCCTATTTGGCCAGCTATCAGTACTAGTATTAATATTACATGCTAGAATTATCTTTTAAAAGTAGTTACGTGGATGTCTGACTATACTGCTTCATTGACTAACATCAGAGGAACTGCAAAAATCCATAGAGTTTCAAAAGCCTTCTTCTTGACTCCTTCTTTAGCTTGTAGGTCCGCCACCCTGTTATACTCTCTGTAGCTATGCTTTACTTTCCCGAACTGTTGCATCAGCCACCTGCATTGAAGAATAAAGGAGTCATAAGGTAGGTGTTCCTTTTGTATCATATTGATTACCTCTGCAGATTGCAGAATCAGAGATAATCTCTAGTGGCATTAGGTTATGTTCCTACTTCACATGAATGCTAGCCATGTGTGATTTTTGTCGACCAACAATCAGATGGAATTCAGTCGTTCTTTCTATAGTGTTCCTTCTTATTATTAAATAAGTTACCCGGTTCTTCGAATCTTTTTACTGTGTATAAATAATAAGCAAAATAAAAATATTAGGTATAAATATTGAATATAACACCTCTTATCATTGTAGTAATTTATTTTTTCACATCTTAATTCAAATGTTGACACCACTTACGAACGTTCTTGCTTATGCTCATGCCTGGTGCATAACATATTTCTGAAATTAAGTGTACTTGATCCGTGTTTTAAAGGCGGAGGCGCGAGGTGAGACGTTTTACTTTGTAGGGGACGAGGCGTAAGCCTGGAAACGGGCATAAGCCCTATGTATTTTTAATTTTTTTAATCTATAAATTAATAAAAATAAGTTTTAAAAAAAAACGAAAACTATAGAAACCTCATCAAAATTTTAAGAAAATTAAAAGGAATTAAAGAAACGCATGGAAAATTAAGTATTTAGCAGGTTTTTATGAGTATAAACAATGCAATAGTGTTTAAATTACTACATGATACAAATCAACTGCAATGTCTTAACTGTCAAACAATTTAAAAACTATGTTTCATATTTATTTTTTTATCAAACTACACACTTTACCTCCCTAAAGTAGTTAATCAATAAATTGTATTATAATTTAAAATACACTACTCTTTCATGAATAAATACAAAATTGCTTTCAAAGAGCAAAATAATAAATGAATGATAATCTTGAGAGACATAGAACTAAGACATGAAAATGAATAATAAATAAAAATATAAATTTCAGCTATCTATTTTTAAAAGAAATTTAATGAAATTCACCCTGCAAATGCTCTCAATTAGTAAATTTTTAATATTACAGCCCTTTATTTGAGTTATTCTCAATCTTCATATTTCAGAACATTTTTCATTTATAAAAAATTTGAGGGTCAACAGTACTAATTAGAGAATTCGACACATGATTTGCATAAGATTGTTAGGCGAGTCCCGAGCTTTGGACATTAGGCATGCTTAGGGCATACAGTCAAGCACTTGGGGCGTAAGCCTCAAAGAACTAAACCTCATACGTGAGCCTCAAATTATCTTTATTTTTTTGTTTAGTTCCATCTCATCTTAAAAAAAGTGATAAATCGTGTTTTCTTGAGTTTACATTTGTTATTGTCAAAAATCACGATAGGAAATGCCTTTTGAGAATTTTGAAAGGAAAAAATTTGAGAATTTTGAAAGGAAAAAAAAAAGAGAGAGAGAGAACATTTTTTTTTATATGTTTTGAACACATTTCTATTGAATTTTATTTTCAAAGGGAACAAAAAATCTTTTTGAAATGCATTATGGTTTTGATACTTTACATACATAATGGCTTTTTTTACGCGCTTGATCTTTTTTTAACTATTATTTTAAAAAAATAGTATCATTTATTGTTTATTTCATAAAGAGCACTTTTTTTTCATTATTAGCATATTATAAAAATTAAGTTCAACATTTAATAAGTTAACTGACTCACTAATCACATGAAGTACTTTTTTGGTCCATTTCCATTCTCCCTTTCCAACATTCATCTTCTTCACTCCATTTTTGAAAATCTGATGCATATATGAAAGCCACATAAATTCAAGATGTATTGATTTATACGTCTTTTATACTTTGTATATCAAGTATCACTTTAATTCAAAATATATTTTTCTGTATATAATTATTGTATATTTATTTGTGAAGTACCATCTTATTTTAAGATGTATTTTTAATGTATATTTCAAATATATTTTATATGTCAAGTGCCATTTTAATTCAGGGTGTATTTTTTATGTATATTTTTTATATATATTTATATGCCATCATAATTAATTTTAAAATATATTTTTTATGTATATTTCACATGTCTAAGTGTCATCTTAATTGAAGATGTATTTTTTATGTATATTTTATATGTGTTAATTCAATGTATATTTTATATATATATGTTTTGTATATATTAACATATATTATTATCGAAGTAAGATCTTTATGTTAAGAAAGGAAGAAAGAAGGAAAAGAAAAACTTAAGAAAGATAATTAAAAAAAAAACGAATGGAACAAATTTAGAAAATATATTGGCTTCGGCATAAAACAAAATTAAGAAGATGAAAAAAAAGAAGGAAAACTAATAGATAAAGAAAAAAAAAGGCATGATTTTTGTACAATGAATTATTGACTTTCCATTCAAATTGCTTATGTTTAGAGATTAATAATTAATATTCTTATTTTAATGAAACTGTGTGCTACAAATATAAATATTTTTCTGCCACAACTGTAATATTGAGTTTTATGCTAAGAGTTTATTATATTTCTTTAATACTGTGACAGTTATGTAAAGTTCCCTTACATATTTGAACAAACAAACTTTTATTTCTTTTTAAAGTTAAGAAAATGAAATAAACACAAATTTTAGATAGCTGAACTATTTTAATGCCAATGACTTTAGGATGCGAGTAGTAAATTACCATTGGCAAAAAGGGAAAACAGAAATTACCTATCATATAAAATTTATAAAAAAAAAAGAAAAAAGAAAAAAAAAAAAGACTAAAAGCGGTCTAACCGCGCACTCTTTCGGTAATATAAAATAACATGGTGTTCAAATAAAGCTCCAAAAATGACGAAACTTTTCAATCAAATAGGAGAAGAAGATAAACCCTAGCATTCAAATTCTCCAAATAGGACACAAAAGGTAAATCGCCAACAGAAGAAGAAATCAGTTCCCCTCAATCATATTTGCAAAGGTATATATTTCTATCTGCTCTGCGTTCTTTTTTAATAACAACAACGGTGTTTGAGTCAATTTTTACGCAGAGGTGGATTTAGAATTTGGAGTTTGTGGTTCCTATAGTTATCTTAAGTTAATATGCACAAATAACTGTATTCACATTCAAATATTTATCAATATTCAGTAGATTTCATAGTACATATATAAAGTTTGGCAAAAACTATTAGGTTCATGTGATTATTCTTCCATGTTTTTACGCCTTAAATTTGCCTACCAAGATTTAGGCAGATAAGAAGATTTATTTATCTTTTTTGCCTCCATTAACCAAGGGGCCAATGCAGCTTGAGAGCACGGGGTTCATCTGAACGCAGTACTTTCGGCGTGGGGTATATATGTGTAAAAATTCACTAAAATTGCAAGAAATAGTAGATATAAACTTCAAAAATATAATGAGTTTGAACCTAGAGCTTAAATTCTGAATCCACGTCTGCATTAACCCCCGAGTACTATCGTGTAAATGGGGCTAACCACAAATTGTAATTTCAGGAAAAAGAGTTGTGGAACTGTCAAAGAATACAAAGCAGATGGATATTGTCGATCAGGTGAGTTCAGGATGTACCAATTGAGTTTATTTATCGGGGTTTGTTGGTTGGACTTAGATTCTATGTGTGTTGATTGCTATGGCTAAAAGGTGTATTTTCCATGTTTAATTTAGACTGAAATTGGTAAAATATGTTAGACCTCGTGAGAAAATTTAGCTGAACATGGTTGCGGTGTTTCTATACTCTTGGTGAATATCTGAATTTGTCTATTATTTGAATACTTTAAAATAAATTGTTTAATTGATAGCAATTTCTTGTCCTATTCAGGCAATGGAAGTTCACTTTCAAGAGGAAATACTTATGGACATCCTCAGCAGGTTACCTGTGCGGTCTCTTCTTCGATTTAAATGCGTTTCAAATTTTTGGAAAACATTGATCTCCGGGCCTTACTTTAAGATGAAGCATCTCAATCATGCCAAGAATGATGAAAATTCCCAAAAATTTCTCATTTGCCAGTTGTGCCCTGAGGGTGGTATATGTTCCGTATATTGTTGTCCCTTAACGTTGGTTCAACGGGTTGAGGATGTACGAAAACTTGATTGCCCTTCAGACTCTATAATGTGGTATTGCTCAATCTCTTGTTGTTATGATGGCTTGGCTATTATTGAGGTTTGTGGTAATACTGTTGATAAACACCACATACTTGTGCTATGGAACCCCTCCACCGGAGAATCAATAGTACTTCCTGATCCAGAATTTCCACCGAAGGGAGTTTCTTGTTTGGGATTGGGTTATGACTCAACTAGCGGTGACTATAAGATTCTTAAGGTTGACAAGAAGAAAGAGAATGGTCGCAAAGTACCTAGTGAAATTCTTGCGCTGAAAAGTGGTTCGTGGAGAAAAATTGATAAACATCCCCGTGACATTCGCAATGAGTTGTTTGGTACGCATTCTTTGGCATTTGTACATGGGGCATTTCATTGGATCGGTATTTCAAGAAATTATTTTGTAGTTTCATTTAATATTTCAAATGAAGTATACGGAGAGATACCATTGCCAGAGCACATATTTTTGCGTAATATTGGCGTTTCAGTATTGGAAGAAATGCTTTGTGTTTATTCTACTTATGATTTTTTGTGGGAGAACACTTTTAAGTTATGGGTATTGAAAGACTATGGTGGCAATAAATCTTGGGATGCATTGTTTACTGTAGGAGATCCCCGGATTTATAAAGTCGTACCAAAATATAGGTTTGCGGATGGTGAAGTCCTACTATGGTCCTTGGGTTTTGACGGGCAGTCATTTAGGACGTCCAGAGGACCATTTGGATTGTGGCCTCGAGCTGATAGCTTTCAGAATGGATTCGCTTTTACAGAAAGCTTGATCTCTCCAAAACTACTTATTTAGTATTTGCTTATATATGATCGAAGGCACTTTTCCTTTTTTCCGTTATCATGTTACAACCTCTTATTCTTCTTAGTTTATCTATTGCTCGCCAGTTTTTTGGTTTCAAAATGTATTTACCAAAGCTTTGAGCTTGCTTGTTTCATTCCCCCCTTCCTCCTCCTCTCTCTTCTACTTATTGATAGTCTAGTCTTATATACTAATTGCTTCGAGTAATGCACTGCTTATTCTTCAGCTATAGTTCACTGCAACGGTTACTAGTTGGATTGACAATTAGAACTATGAATTAATTAATTCATAATTGGATGATTAGACAATATCATAAAGGACTGATCTTTTGAGTCTGTGAGTTGGGCTTAAGTACAATGGTATGAAGGGTGCTAAAACTTTCTGATAGATGAGACACAATAGAGAATATCACATGTCATAAGGAGATTTATATATTAGGTTTGAGCTTGTGGCTTGGGAAGAAGGGGAGCCTTGGCGTAACCGGTAAAGTTGTTGTCATGTGACCAGGAGGTCACGGGTTCGAGCCGTGGAAACAGCCTCTTGCAGAAATGTAGGGTAAGACTGCATACGATAGACCCTTGTGGTTCGGCCCTCCCCGGAACCCACGCATAGCGGGAGCTTAGTGCACCGGGGTGCCCTTTCTTGTGGCTTGGGAAATGGGGCCAAATTGCAGGTGGTAAAATAAGTTAATGTCATCTGAAAATTATGGTGAATGGTGTTTGATGTCTTTGGTTTTGATAAGGTGCAGTTTGGTTCTTTTTGTTTTTCTTATTTTATAAAGTAACTTGTGCTGCTATAACTTATAAATTTTGTTGTTTCTATTTACTTCTATAGGTACTTTTCTCCTCTTCTTTTCTCCTCACAAAGTTAAAAGAAATACTCATACGAGTAAATGAATTTTGCAGCTGTTTATCCTTATTGAAAAATTGCTATATTTTGTGTAATGAAGATTGTGAGTGTCGAGTTGTCTTAAATTGAATTTGTTCGAGTCTTTAACTTGACTGTCATGCACTTCTTGAAATCTGATGCGGTAATTTTCAAGACACAAACTGATATTCATCTTTTGTATAATTATTTACTATACTATGTTCATTCATAATGTTTTCATCAACAATTAGGATACCCAATTGTAATTATAATTAGATTGCAACTCAAGCAAAATGGATTGTCTTGCACTGGATTCTATTTTGTTTTTTAACTTTTTGGTCATTAAAATATGTTTTAGTCGTATAATAAGTTTTTACTTTGGTTCTATGCTTTTATATGAATCTTTTAGCCTTATCATAAATTTATAGGCCAATTAACGTATGGAGAACTTCTAATATATTTTTACTGTTATACACAGACACATTTACATATTGCTTAAATTATGTTTTTACTTTTATTTTATTACATATAATGAAGGATTGAGATAGATTTAACGGATAAGGGTCTGATTTGCCCCTCTACTATCATAAATAGGCCTTGTTTACCTTACGTTTAATTTTTCTATCAAAAATATCCTTACCGTTATACATTAGGTTCATATTTATCCCTTAAATGTTTTTAAGAGTTACATTTGCCCTTCGTTATACTTTAGGATCACATTTACCCCTCTACTCTTCGAAAAGGGTTACATTTGCCATTCGTTATACTTTCTTGATATATTTATCCTTACAATTATACCCTACATTTACTCTCATCCGGTAGATCACCATGTCCCACATTTGTTTTCCTCCATGAGGCCTATGTGGATTTTTTATTCTTCCAATTTAAATATGATCACCTATTTAAGATAATTTAACCCGTCCACCCAATTTAAATAAGACTTCATTAACTCCATTGTTGTGCAACTTCTTGTAATTTACTTTGGTTACTGCAATAATTGTGAGTTGTATTAGATTAGTGATTTTGAGTTCAAAGTTATTGTTTGTCAATATGTTGCCGCTGCTATAACTATTGTATTTCGCACAATCTTCATAAATACCGTATCAGGAAATTGCTTTTCGTGAATCAAGCATGGTCAATTGACCCAGTTTAGACTTTATAGAGTTGCATCTCTACAAAAACTTCAAAATATAATTGAGTGATTCATGTCTCCTAACTCCGAAGTATTAAAGGGAAACAAATTAACATAGACAAATGTGAAATAATTAAATAAATAAATTAGAGATAACACTATAATTTCGTTCACTCACTGTCCAAAATTTTTTCGCTCTCCGAAAAACATGAAGTTGACACGGATAAGAGAGATGGATGGGTGTGGGGGTGTGGGGTGGGATGGGGGTGACGAGCTGACACGGATAATTGTAAGGATAAATATGTCAAGAAAGTATAACGAAGGACAAATGTAGCCATTTTCGAATAGTAGAGGAGTAAATATGATCCTAAAGTATAATGAAGGGCAAATGTAACTCTTTTAAACGTTTAAGGGGTAAATATGAACCTAATGTATAACTGTAATGATATTTTTGATAGAAAAATTAAACGGATGCTAAATAAGGCATATTTATGATAGTAGAGGGGCAAATCAGACCCTTATCCGTAGATTTAAATAGGGTTGTGCATAATTTGGTAAATATCGAATTATCGTACAGAAATCGAAAATTTTGTTATTTGGTATTTGGTATGGTATTTAGTATACGTTTTTAAAAAAATTGGTATTAAGTATGGTATTTGATATTTTAAAATGAAATACTAAAATACTGATATCGTACCGAAATATATTATATTACACAATACATATATTATTAATTATAATATAAATATAAAAAATCTATAATTTTACTTTTCTTTATTCTTTAAGTTCATTAATTAACTCTATGCAAGTAACAAGACATTTCTAATGGCCAAATTTATTTTTTTTATGTACATTTTCCTCTCTATTGATTGATATTTGCTCGTTTTGGACAAAACTTTTGTCAACAAACATTTTCAGTTTTGTTCGTTTGAGTACTTTAATTAAGAATATTACAGTCTACGGCTCTATGCACTAGTCAATATTCAAACCAAATAAATCGAAGTCACCGAACCGACTAAACCAAAATCGAAAGGAGAAAAATCGAATCATACGAATTTAATTAGGTACGGTATTAGTATAACATTTAAGAAATCAAATACCGAAAATACCGAACCGAAATATCTAAATATCATACCGTACCGACCGACGAACACCCCTAAATTTAAATGGAGAAACATATTTAATAATAATTTAATTTAAATAGAGAAACATATTTAATAATAATTTATATAGACGATCATAACTTCTTTTTGGGATTGTTGCTCATACCAACGGATACAGCTTGTGGATTGACAATGAGTTCAAATTGCAGTGGTTGATAATATAGGTTTGTTATTAGGTGAATTCGGCAGATTGGACTAATCAATTTTGTAAATAGTCAGCATATATGATTATAAGTTGAATGGAATGGATAAACATAAAGCTTATACTATCTATGTTTGACCATGTGTTTTATTATTTTATCCCTTATACAACAACAACAACAACCCAGTATAATCCCTCAGATCTTACCCCTACCCTGGGGTAGAGAGGCTGTTTCCAATAGACCCTCGGCATCCTTCCCTCCAAGAACTTCCCACCTTGCTCTTGGGGTGACTCGAACTCACAACCTCTTGGTTGGAAGTGGAGGGTGCTTACCATCAGAGCAACCCACCTTGTCTATTCTATCCCTTATAATTTTTATAATTCCAAAATAATCTTTAAAACAAAAGCCTTAATTCACACATTTCTTTTCCCTTTTTTTCCTCCACTTTTTCTTCTTCGGCAATATTGAGTTTTGGTATGTAGGGAAATACTATTTTTTTTAATGTTGGTTTTTACTGGATTTTCTTTGATTTTTATCGTGTTCCTTATTATTCCAGAGAAAAAAACAAATAAAAGAAAATGAAAACTATTTGAGAAATTGTATTGGTTGATAACTAGTATGTACCTTAACTCGAACATGATAAATCTATTAATTTAACTATTTGAGAGTTTGTATTGGTTGATAACCATTATGTAATGCTGATACATTAACTCTGAACAAGAAGAACATGATAAATCTATTAATTAATTAGACATAATTAAACGTAAAAAAAAATGCAAAGAGATAAAATGACAAATATATACTTGAAATTATAGAAATTACACTGCTGTACAAACCATAAAAGATTTGTATTTGAACAATTTAGAATAAAAATTATATAGTATCAGCTCCTTGTAGTGGTAACAACTTTAAAAATAATTTAGTTATTTTTACAGAAAAATACTTATTTTTACCAGATACAACAATAACTTATTTTCCGAATATGTAGCTGCTAAAATCATTTCCGACAGTTAAAAAGTGTTTTTCACATTTTGGTACTTAAAAGCTACCAAACGGGCTCTATTCGCTCCTCTGCTAACGGATTGCCGAAAGGGTTTTGCTAATTTTCTTATTTTTTTCTGTTGTTCTTTCTCTGGTTACCTGTATGTAGCTTTATTTTTCTTTTCCAAATAGTAGTAATGGTCAATTTATCAGATTAAATTCGTTTATGTGTTATATCTTATATCATGGGTAATTTTGTGTTTTTTTTTTGTGAAGGTAGGGGGAATTCATTAGGGTAAGTTGAATGATCAAAATAGTGGTGAAATGTTAGCTTCTAAAATCATCAAGAAAACATTAAGATGGAACTATATTTTGTTAGCAAGTCGATCCTTTTCTGTTGCGACGAGTGAAGCAGACAACATTTTGTCTCTAATCAATATGAGGTAACATTCATTAATTAAAGCTTTTGAGAAAAATTTCTGATGTTAAGCTTTCCTCTCTGTGTTTCAGTAATTTTGTTGCCGTGGTGTTTGATGAATTACTCATAGCCTAAGTTATTGAAGATTTATTTTGTTCCTGCTGATAGCGGAGCCAGGATTTTCATTAAGGGGTGTCAAAATTTAAAGAAATAAATACACGTATAAGTTAAGGGGATTCAATACATAGTATATATATATTTTCTGGATTGACACCCCTTGGAGCTATGTGGTTCCGCCACTGGTTCCTGCACCATTTAATTTGTTTCCTCACCATAATTCTAGATAGTCGTGGATTTGGAGTTTATCGTGACAACCAAGAGAATAAATCGATGGAACATTTAAGTGTAATGCATATACTTGAGTTTTTCTGTGTTGGAATCATAATGACTGCGAAAAAGAAAAAATCAAAGATGAAATCATGCTAAATCATGGCAACTAACTGTGAACACCGTGGGAGAGAACATTGTTGATGTTTCTTGATAAATTAGAAAAGAGTTGATCTATCAGTGAAGCAAATGAATTAATAATGAGGTTCTTAATTTAGCAGTTATTAGCTCGCCCTCCTATTACTAAACTTTTTTGATGGCTAGATCATACCAGATAATGATGACAAGATAGAAGTCTGATATATCTATTTTGTGGCCTGAAGTCATTTTCCAAAATAAATCTAAGTAATATGTCCAGAAAAAAGTAGCTGTTTAGTGTGTCATTGCAGTTTGATCAGAAGATTGGAACCCCAGAAGCATTTTTTACAAATATTAGAAAATTTCATGCTATTCTTTCAAATTGAGTCACTACGGTGCGATGGTTTTCTGCGGTTACTTTAAGTCAAGTGTTTTGGAAAAAATCTGTGTTGTTTGAAGCTATTGTGCAAGGTTTTCGCTTTTATCTTTTTTTCCGATTAGTTTTACTAGCATCCAGTGAGTTTTGACAAGCAACTCTTCTTTTTTCACCTTTTCTTGATAGTAAAGTAACTATTGCCTTGCAGCAACGACATTGGAGAAGGAGCATTCCAATTGCAAAGACAAATGAGAAGGGATTCATTATGTAGTCCTTTATTTAATCAAGATCATAGGGTGGTTAGATCAAGTATAGGATCTTTTTCTTTGTCAAATTCTTATTACAGCAGCCATGGATATTTAAGAGACGTCAAAGACAAGGTATTCTGTTTTTTGTCAGTGTTTGTGGATCTTGATGTCATTTCATGTAGTGTGCTTTCCTTTTTTGATTGTTGATAAAGATATGGACATTGGATCTAACTCAGCCCCAAAAGCTAGCTCATGAGGTGAGGATTGCCCAAGCCATATAAGGAGACCAAGTCCCCATCCCTTAGCCAATGTGGGAGACTCAACTCCCCCCTCACGCCCCAGCCTGCCAATTGGAGCGTGGACAATATAATATGGGGCCCAACATCGGTGAAGCAACAAATGGGATGGGTCCGGTTCTGATACCATGTGATAAATGGACATGGTAGAAATATGAACATTGGGCCTAACTCAACCCCAAAAGCTAGCTCATAAGGTGAGGATTTCCCAAACCATATAAGGAGACCAAGTTCCCCATCCCGTAGCCAATGTGGGAGACTCAACAATTGTTAACATTGGTGACCCAACTTGTGTAAGGGTTAGACATATGCTAACTTCCCCGAGTCGTCAGCTCTATGTTCCTTGATTTTTCTCTTTATTATTGTGGCACCATCTAATATATTGTGTAGTCCTTAGGATCTCTTCCTGAAGTTGTCAAGATAGTAGAAGTTGGCCCAAGAGATGGACTGCAAAATGAGAAGACAATAGTACCTACAGAAGTGAAGGTGGAGCTTATTAAATTACTTGTTTCTAGTGGACTGCCAGTTGTTGAGGCTACTAGTTTTGTGTCTCCAAAGTGGGTACCACAGGTATATAAATTTTGCTTGTCCTAGTGGATCTTATCTTTATGTATCTTGCATTTGTTATCCTTGTATAATTGACATACATTTTGTTGCTAATTTGTCCTTATCAACTGTGTGAAACGAGAAGAACTTTCCTTTCAGTTCAATCTTTTGATGGTTAGTTTTTCATCTTTAAGCATGAGTATGGGATTCTTCTTATGGTCATTAGCTACTCACTGGTTAGGACCATTACTAAGGCCCTTAAGGGTTGTTACTTTTGTATTTTGTCTATTTTGCAAAGATCAATTACCATGAAAAGCATTGTTTAATGCTCTTTGAGTGCTTTTGTAATTCATTTTAGATTTTTGGGGAGAAAACATGTGGTTCCTCAAAGATCTGGCTCCCTAAGGTAGAGATATTAGGAAATGTTTCCCGTTTCAAGGTTCAAGTTCTTGATTAACTTTTTGCTTTACAATAACGACGTTACAAAATGTCAAATGGTCAAATGAGTAGTATATGTGTGGAAATTGTATGGAACAAGTTTGAAGACTTATGCTGATAAATTGTTTATACATTGCAGTTTTATCAAGTTCATACTTCTATATCATGAAAAGGATGTTCATTCTGCTTGACATGTGCAAGTCATGTCAATTTCACTAAAAGTTCAAACTCAAAACTGTACTCTGTGTCTACTCACTTCTTCTCCCGGATATGATGTCCCCCCTTCTCTTGCATAATGTGTTCTTTTCTATATATGTAAACTCTCTGATATTCATCAACCAAATTTCTAATTTGACATGCACTTTACATTGTTTTAGTCGTAATTATGTTTTAGTCGTGGTAGTAGGTTTGTTAGGTCCAATGTTCGTTAGGAGTCTTTTTGTCTTGTCAGAACCTTATGTGGCAGTAGAAAAAGACTTCTAGTAGAAAATGTAGAGAACTTGGTGCTAGAAAAATTTATTTTTTATAATATGAGATTGAGATTGGTTTAAATGGGGTGACATGGATAGTGAGGATTCATATAGCGATCCAAACCTGCTTGGGATTGAGGCACAGTTTCGAAAAATGTAATGAAAATTAGCACCCAGAGAGTGCAACGGATAAGTAGTATGATCTAACAATATGCATCTCAGTACACTAGCAACATGTGAAAAGAACTAAGAAATTAACCATCCTATCTACTACTTAGTACATTTTCAGTTTTACACAAATAGGCCAAGAGAGCTAAACATCCACGCTTTAAGGTACAAATTTTTTCCTTTTTGCCTACAAAGTATCTTTTGTTTCTCTCCTTCCACATAGTCCACCAAATACCCATTGGTATAGTGTTCCACAACTTTTTTTCGCCTTTTTGTAGTCCTCCTCTATTCCAACAAAGTAGAACATCTTTATGATATTCTGGCATGTTCTGTTTAACTTCAAGCAAATTCAAAAATTTGTACTTGATCGGATTTTGTGATTCTACAGTGGATGAATAAATGCTTTGCATCTTCATAATCTTCTTCATCATTTACGAGACTATAGTCTTCAACTTCCATCTCATGCTATAAGAGTTAAAACCCATTGTGTTAACTTGTTGAGATTTATGGAAATACTTCCTGGTGACTTAATCCTGTGATAGGCTTGTTAATGATTCTTCTAATTTATGTGCATGAATGTGCTTTGTTTAGCCTTTCATGAACTATATTGTTGCAGCTTATCCCTCAATCAGTATCTATAGAATCAAGGTTTAAGCTAGCAAAATGCCGTAGTTATTATTTAGAGTGTTGATGATATTGTTTCTCTGAAATATTTACCAAAACCAAATTGCAGCTAGCTGATGCTAAGGATGTAATTGAAGCAGTTAGGAGCCTTACAGGAGTCCGCTTACCTGTTTTAACACCAAATCTTAAAGTAAGCTGATAGAAATGCAAAGAGTGAGACTCTCCTTTATATTTCTTGTTGAATATGTACACATTTTCATGCTCGCACTGGAACCTGGATAATGGGGATCGCTCATAATTGTCATCGGCCCTATTCCAGGGTTTTGAAGCAGCTGTTGCAGCTGGAGCCAAGGAAGTAGCAATCTTTGCTGCCGCATCTGAGTCCTTTTCTCGGTCTAACATTAATTGTAGCATTGCAGATAGTCTTGCTCGTTATCGTGATGTTGCTCTTGCAGCCAAAAACCATTCCATCCCCATTCGTGGGTATGAGTTCTAGCAGATCAACATTTTCTAGGAATTAGGTCTAACATTTCCAATTACCGAATTAATATTTGTGACAAATTTGTGATTTTTTCTTTTCCTGATTATTTTAACTCTACTTACGTCTATGAGCTCAAATTATAACTTTGTCAGTGGTTAGACTTCAACATGCAAAAACAATTTGTTTCTGGTATTAGATATATCTTCAAATCAATGTAGCTCTTGTATTTCAAGCTCCAAATGAGCACCAATAGTAAATTTGCTAGAATAACTGGTAGTAATGTGTAGGAATATGTTCTTTGGTTGACTTGTATGGGAGTTTATCTGGGGAAGTAAGGTTGTATCTCTTGAACTGAAAAAGTGGCTATCACTATTTTCTATCAGGTATATATCATGTGTTGTTGGCTGTCCCGTAGAAGGAGCAGTGTCTCCATCAAAAGTTGCATATGTGGCTAAAGAACTAGTAGATATGGGCTGCTTTGAAATTTCTCTTGGTGATACAATTGGAGTTGGTACTCCAGGTAATTCTAAACCTTATCTGCTTTCACCATTTTGCCATTTTGTACCTTTGATCTGCCAGAAGAATCTGTATCTTGTGCGTTTGGTAAAATTCTAGCATGTGCCAACATTACATTGCTTGTCAGTAGTTCTGATTCTTAATTGAAGAAGAATTTAATTTTGCAGTTCCCTCCTTTGTCAGAGAAGATAATGATGGATCTTTCAGCTACGCGCTGCTGAGCTACATAGACAGCTAACGATATATTTGCTTTATTTAGAGAAGTGCAGTGTTACTATGTTATTTAGTTAATTAGTAATACATTTTAGTTGAATTAGCTTGCTTTGCAGAGTTGCTGGATTTTAGATTCAATTTCCAGTGACAGATACTGATGACTGCTTATTTTTTATGCTGAATGTATTAAGTTAGGTTTCAATGTGGTCTTCTTCTGGCTTTAGAGAATAAAAATATAAAAAGGACTGTCAGGATGGTGCCAAGTAGTTTTTAATGTGGCGTTACCCTGCCATAGACAAAAGCCTGGCATTTAAGTGGAGAGGGTAGAGGAGCAGGCCCATTATCCACTGAGTTTCGAACCGTGCGCCACGGGCCTTTAGGGATTTCTCGGTTATGAAAAAGGTTTTTACCGCGATGCTTTTTAAGGAGAGAGAAAGAAGTTAGTGTATATAATCCTTAAAATAACTGATATGATATCTGTCAAATGTTAACTGCTGAATGCTTGTACTGGCCATGATAACCTTGATAAAGGCATGATAGGAAAGGCAATGGTGTTCACCTTTTCCTTTTTCATTGTTAAAGGAACTACCTCAATGATTTTAACTGTAGACATATTTGCCATACTGATAAACTTCGTGTTCTACACTCCCTTAACTGTGTTCGTTTGAACTCGATTGCTTAATAAGGAGATGACGTTATTTGAAGCCAGCACAGAGTGCGTTCTACAATCTACACTCCCTTAACTATGTTCGTTTGAACTCGATTGCTTAATAAGGAGATGACGTTATTTGAAGCCAGCACAGAGTGCTGTGAAGTCTACACAGAATCCTTCACTGAAAGTATTTCAACTTCATTGTCTATGTCGAAATTATTAAAATAAGTGCAATGAATATTCACCAAATGTTTTTCCTTAAAATTAAAAGATGTTTACTATTTGTCAATCTGTTATTGAGTTTTATCTGAAATTGATTTGATTGTCAAAAATGTCATTCCTTGCTTCAGTAAACCATCTTTTATTTGTTACGTTTTCTCATATTTCCTGTCCCCAACTATCCATTTGCTAGGCACTGTTATTCCGATGCTTGACGCTGTAACCCAAGTTGTCCCTGTAGAGAGGCTTGCTGTTCATTTTCATGACACTTATGGACAAGCTCTTTCCAACATTCTTGTGTCGTTGCAAGTAAGATCTCCTTTCTATACTTTTTGTAGTGAGATTTGTTTTCTAGATGTTTATTCTGGCCGTTTTGATCACATTATGAGAACATTTGTTTGGTGTATAGTTGGTGCTGTATCCATCCAAGTCTTTTAAAAGGTCTAGCATGTCTTTTTTTATTTTATTTATGCAAGCTGGCACTGTGAAAATAAAATGCAAAAAGCGGAATGTAAAATGAAAAATAGTGAAGGTATCAAGTAATCACAGGAACAATTCACTGAGCTAATTTCTTGCAAGAATGGCCCAAAGAACTTTCTTCACTTTTGTTGATTTCCCTTCTTTTGGAAGGAAAGCTCTAGGGAATTAATTACAGAATCTTTAAGCATTTTCTTTCATCCGGGAAATAATTTTCTGTACCCCTTAAAACATGAGTTAACTTTGTATTTTCTTCTGTCATCCTTTTTGGTAGGTAGCTTTTGTTAGGTAATAAGAATAAAAATCCTGATAGTAGAGTAATGCATGAAAAGGATCTTAATGACTGCGCGGTCATTTAGTGTGTGGTTCTGAGAGGATAAGGGCAGATAAAAAAGATTATTATGTTGAGTTTGGTAGAAGATTATTTAGGATTTGTTAGCTACAGCCTACAGAACATCCTCTTAATATTTCTTCCTCGGAGGATTGGGGATTACAATAATGTCTTTTTATTTTAAAAATCTTAGATCAAAATCATGCTAACTCGATTGAACATCTTTGAACTTTCCGAATAATTTTTTGAAAAGATTAATTAATTAGGCTACTATTGTTGTTATTAATATTATAATAATGGCAATAATCTTCACTCATAATAATTTACTTCTAATATTTTTCAATTGAGATTATATTTTTATTATTCTGAATCATCACTACTGACTAAACTCTACTACAACAACATACCCAGTATAATCCCACATAGTGAGATCTGGGGAGGGTAGTGTGTACGCAGACCTTACCCTTAACTTGTGAAGATAGAGAGACTGTTTTTAATAGACTTTCAGCTCAGGAAAGCATACTAACTAAACTAACGGCATAAATTATTTATCAAATTGACAAAATCGGTCTATTAATAAATTTTAACAAGCTAACAATAATTTTGAAAAATTAGCTAAATGCTTTACAATTTAAGCTCTAATTAGTTAGATCATTAATGCCGACAAATTCAATAAAAGTTGGATAAATATTTTTTGGTGAAAGTAAAGGATGAAATTGCGGAATTTTAGGAGATAAGAAGTCGATTTGATTAGGGTCTTGCATGTGCATCTTGTTACTTAATTGATGGAAGTGGCATAAAAGTATTATGTATTCTTTGACACTTTGAACCTTACAACAACAACAACAAACTCAATGCAATCCCACAAGTGGGGTCTGGGGAAGGTAGTGTGTACGCAAACCTTACCTTCAAGAAGGCAGAGAGGCTATTTCCGGAAGATCCTCGGCTTAGACACTTTGAACCTTAATGCATAAATATTGCTTTATTTACCGAAGTGTTTTATCTTGATAGATGGGGATCAGCACAGTGGATTCATCTGTATCAGGCCTTGGGGGTTGTCCATATGCTAAAGGTGCCTCGGGTAATGTGGCTACGGAGGATGTTGTTTACATGCTCAATGGACTAGGAGTGAAGACAAATGTGGATCTGAGAAAGCTTCTATTGGCTGGAGATTTCATCTGCAAAAAGTTGGGTCGCCCTTCTGGTTCTAAGGCTGCCATTGCCTTGAGTAGAACAACATCTACTGCTTCAAAGCTTTAAGGGGGACATCTGATGTCTTTGAATTTGTAAACTGCTCCTGCTCTGAGGTGAAAGTCACTTTACACCAACTCATACTGTAGCTTAATTTTCTTAAACATATCCGTATCAATGTGTTGTTACCCTCCTCAGACCCCACTTTTACCTTACCCCTACCTTCAAGAAGGCAGAGAAGCTGTTTCCGGTAGACCCACTTGTGAAATTACACTGGTTTTTTGTTGTTGTTGTATCCATGTCAATGTGTGGCCTAGTGAATGACTGGATTGGTCTTTTGAAGGCTGATAGTGGGAAGGAAGAGGAAGTTCTCAATTGAGAATTACAGAGAGGATGGTAGAGACCTGTATGATGCATACTCACTACTTGTAACAAGTTCATTTACACTGATACAGAGTCTAATAATCCTTGTATTCATCGAATAGTCAATTGCTTATCGTGAGTCTGAATCTCTGTATGACATTCTTGTCATCGACAATAGCAGGTGTATATATATATATATTCATGAACATTATATACTATAGGGTAAGAGACATTTCAAACTATGTAAATGAATAACCTTATAGTTTCTAATTCACAACCTTCAAATAGTTTTACAAACTTAAGTGTTCTTAGGAAAAAACTTATTTGAGCATGTTGAGATCACAACCCCACCCGGCTCAAGCCGAGGAGTTCCAGTTCTTAATATTTCGAAATCCTAGGAGTTCCAGTTCTTAATATTTCGAAATCCTAGTGCGCTATTGCACTTACTAGAAAGAACAGTTGAACTTGCCATTGGCTTGGGTTTAGCTATTACTTTCGAATTAGAGTTTTTTACACACTTGATCTTTTTTTAACTATTATTTAAAAATATAGCTCATTTATTGTTTATTCCATAAAGAGCACTTTTTTTTTCATTATTAGCATATTACAAAAATTAAACCCAACATTCATCTTTTTCACTCCATTTTTAAAAATCTGATGCATATGTGAATCTCACTTAAATTCAAGATGTATTGATTTATACGTCTTTTATACTTTGTATATCAAGTATCACTTTAATTCAAAAGGTATTTTTAGGTATATAATTTTTGTATATTTATTTATGAAGTGCCATCTTATTTTAAGATGTATTTTTTTTATGTATATTTCAAATATATTTTATATGTCAAGTGTCATTTTAATTCAGGATGTATTTTTTATATATATGTTTTTTGTATATTTATATGTCATCTTAATTAAATTTAAGATATATTTTTTATGTGTATTTCACATGTCTAAGTGTCATCTTAATTGAAGATGCATTTTTTATGTATATTTTATATGTGTTAATTCAATATATATTTTTTTTTATATACGTTTTGTATATATTAACGTATATTATTATCGAAGTAAGATCTTTGTGTTAAGAAAGAAGGAAGAGAAAAAGTTAAGAAAGATAATTAAAAAGAAAACGAATAGGAAAAATTTAGAAAATATATTGACTTCGGTAGAAAATAAAATTAAGAAGATGAAGAAAAAGAATGAAAGCTAATAGATAAAGAGAGAAAAAAAAAGGCATGATTTTTGTACAAAGAATTATTGACTTTTCATTCAAATTGCTTATGTTTAGAGATTAATAATTAATATTTCTATTTTAATGGAACTGTGTGCTACAAATATAAATATTTTCCTGCCACAACTGTAATATTGGATTTCATGCTACGAATTTGTTATATTTCTTTTAAATTGTGTCAGTTATGTAAAGTTTCTTTTGGCCTGACTTCTTCCTAAATATCAATTACCAGTAGATTTGAGACTGATGTCTCCAAAATATTTTTCGATTTTAAGATTGTCTTTTGTAATATAACATAGGTGGTTATATCCACTCTTATGCGGGATTGTGAAACACAACTTAATCGAATCAACTTCATAGTATGGGAATCAAAAGAACTTTATACCAAATATTAGTAACCGGTAAGCGACTTCACAATACAAGTAGGCGATTTTAGATATGAATGAAGCAATTAAAGTATTTCCAAAACAATCTTATTATTTCATCTTTTTGAAATATTTATTTATTTATTTTTCTTTACATAATTTATTCCGGAAACACATATTAATACATGAAATGGATGAACATTATATACAATACGGTTACAGACATTTCAAATCTACTTCACGACTTTCAAACTATTTGACAAACTTATTGCTTCTTAAAAAGGTTTGTTTAACCATGTTCATATCGCAATCTCATGTACATAACTTAGTTAAGAGAATTTACAAACTTATTGTTTAGATGTAGCATAGGCGATTATATTTATTTTATTTTACTAATTTTGAAACAAATTTGCTTATTTCATATACATAACTTAGTTAAGAGAATTTACAACAACAAAAAGTTGTTCATAAACATTATATCCGGGGAGACTTCATATCGCAGGAAGTGGATGAACTCCGTAAACCTTTCAAATATTAGTAACAGACATAACATAAGTGATCTTCAAATTTAAACTTATAGCTTGTTTGGCCAAGCTTCTCCAATCCTATAAGCATTGTTTTACAAAGCACTTTTTTGAAAAACACTTTTGAAAAAAATACACTTAGAAACAGTTTTTAAAAACTTGGTCAAACACTAATTGTTGCTCAGAAATACTTTTCAAATTAATTAGTCAAACACAAACTGTTTCTTATCAAAAGTATTTTTGAAAAAAATACTTTTGAGAAAAAACACTTCTCAAATAAGCTAATTTTTGCAGTTTGGCCAAACATGCTATTAAGTTGATCATTGGCCTCGTTAGCTCCATCCTCCGAAATTTTCCATCTAATTTTTTTTTTCTTTAGAAGGCATTAACATTAGGAAGAAAAATACTTGAAAAATATAAAATTTCCTCAATAAAAGAAAAGAATAACACATTTCGTAAACCTTGATGGCTTAATTGAATTGCTTTGATTGACCTATGTTTTTTCATTTTTATCATCAACTTTTTACTGTGGATGAAAAAAAATTAAAAATTATTATAAGAACGGGAAAAGGGTTAAATTTTTTTTAAAATTGTAAAATTTCTCTTTAACTAATTTCTGTTATAAATATATTATATTATGGATGTTTATTTAGTACTCATTTGTAAATAAGCTTCCTGAAGAAGCTTATCCATATGAGACTCCGCCGTAAATATGTTTATCTATTTAGTACTCTATTGGAAATAAGCCTCCTGAAGAAGCTTATCATTTCGGTACTCCGTTATAGATAAATATTACCCATGGTAGAAGATTATATATATCTGGCACAACAACTTAGAGTAGCAGCTTACACAGCAGCTTCCTTTCTTCTATAAATAGTGGAGAATTCAGTTCATTATGTACATAAGTTTGAAGTTTGAATAATATATCAATCTCTCTCTATACTTGTCTTTACTTTACTGTCTTTATTTTATAGCACGTTATCAGCACGAGACTCTGTCATCTCTAGCAAATATTTTGAAAGTATCAGAGATACGAACTTTCTTTTTCTAAATAATGTCAAATCTTTCTAAACTTGAATTTGTAGCCCTGGATATATCGGGCAAAAGCTACATGTCTTGGGTGCTTGATGCCGAAATTCGTCTTGATGCGATGGGTCTGGAAGACACCATCAAAGATAAAAATCGGGCATCAACCCAAGACCGTGCCAAAGCAATGATATTCCTACGCCATCACCTTGATGAGGGCCTGAAAATGGAATATCTTACTGTTAAAGATCCAGTCATACTGTGGAATAATTTGAAAGATAGATATGACCACCTGAAGATGNTCTGGCAGACACCATCAAAGATAAAAATCAGGCATCAAACCAAGACCGTGCCAAAGCAATGATATTCCTACGCCATCACCTTGATGAGGGCCTGAAAATGGAATATCTTGCTGTTAAAGATCCGTCATACTGTGGAATAATTTGAAATATAGATATGACCACCTGAAGATGGTCGTTCTTCCACATGCACGTTATGATTGGACTCATCTAAGGCTACAAGATTTTAAATCTATTATTGAGTATAATTCTACTATGTTTAGAATTATTTCCCAATTGAAACTATGTGGTGATAATATTACTGATCATGATATGTTGGAGAAAACTTTCACCACTTTTCATGCCTCGAATATGCTCCTGCAACAGCAATATCGAGAGATGGGATTTAAAAAGTATTCTGAACTTATCTTACATCTTCTTGTAGCCGAGCAATATAATGGGCTATTAATGAAAAACTATGAAAGCCGACCTACTGGTTCTTGTCCATTCCCTGAAGTGAATGAGACGAACTACCACCAAGCTAAGCGTGAAAGAGGACGTGGCCCCAGTCGTGGTCATGGCCGTGGTCGGGGAGAAAACTCTAATCGTGGTAATAACAATGCACCAAAGAACCCTCCTCGTCACCAACAGTGGAAAAGGAAGGAACAAAAGCATGAAGCGGTACAAGCAGCAAAGTCAGAAAATGCATGCTATAGATATAAAGGAAAAGGGCACTGGTCACATACATGTCGTACGCCAAAGCACCTGGTTGAGTTGTATCAAGCCTCCCTGAAGAAGATAGAGAAAAATGTTGAAACAAATTTTATTTCTGAAGATAATTTAGACTTCATGCATTTGGATGTAGCTGATTACTTTGCACTCCCAGAAGGAGAAACAAGTCATGTGATCGGTAGTGAATCTGTAGAGATGTAAATATTTTAATTTTTGTTATTTGTAGTAGATAGTATGGTTATGTAATTGTTGTACATAAATAAAAGTTATGCTTTGATAATAATGTTTACTATCATATTTATTTTGTTTATGTCATTTTGAAGAATATGGATAATCCTCAAATTATGTTTGGATCAAAGACCAATCATGAAGATATTTGTGTAATTGATAGTGGAACAACTCATGCCATATTCAAAGATCAGAAATACTTTTCCTATTTGCATAAGGAAAAAGCAAATGTTTCAACAGTTTCTAGTAATATAAGTTTGATTTAAGGCTCCGGAAGAGCTACTGTATTTCTGTCTAAGGGAACAAAACTTATTATCGACGATGCATTGTTCTCCTCCAAGTCCCGAAGAAACTTGTTGAGTTTTATAGATATCCGCCGAAATGGGTATCATGTTGAGACAATAGATGAAATGAACGTGGAATATCTTTATATTACAAAGAATATTTCTGGCCAGAAAT
>AWOL01S0013779.1:99622-169765 GCA_000715115.1 Nicotiana otophora
GTAATATAAGTTTGATTGAAGGCTCCGGAAGAGCTATTGTATTTCTGTCTAAGGGAACAAAACTTATTATCGACGATGCATTGTTCTCCTCCAAGTCCCGAAGAAACTTGTTGAGTTTTATAGATATCCGCCGAAATGGGTATCATGCTGAGACAATAGATGAAATGAACATGGAATATCCTTATATTACAAAGAATATTTTTGGCCAGAAATGCATTGTAGAAAAGTTACCAATTTTATCTTCTAGCTTATACTATTCAATGATTAGTACAGTTGAAGCACACTCTATCGTAAACCAGAAGTTTACTGATTCAAATACTTTTGTGCTTTGGCATGGCTGTTTGGGCCATCTTGGATCAATAATGATGAGACGAATTACTGAAAATTCGAGTGGGCATCCATTAAAGAACCTGAAGATTCTTACAAATGATGAATTTTCTTGTGATGCTTATTATCAAGGCAAAATGATCACTAGACCATCACCAAAGAAGGTTGGCATTGAGTCTCCTACCTTTTTAGAACGTATACATAGGGATATATGTGGACCTATTCACCTACCAAGTGAGCTGTTTAGATATTTTATTGTCCTAATAGATGTATCTTCAAGATGGTCTCATGTGTGCCTACTATCATCTCGCAACCTGGTGTTTGCAAAGTTATTAGCCCAAATAATTCGATTAAGGGCACAATTCTCATATTATCCTATAAAGGCTATTCGTCTTGATAATGCTGGAGAATTCTCATCTTAAGCTTTCGATAATTACTGTCTATCAGTTGGTATAAAAGTTAAACATCCTATAGCTTATGTTCATACTCAAAATGGCCTTGCAGAATCATTTATTAAACGGCTGCAATTGATAGCAAGACCACTACTTATGAAACTAAAATTGCCCACTTATGTTTGGGGCCATGCTATCTTGAACGCAGCATCACTTATCCGTCTCAAACCAATACATTATAATAAATATTCTCCATCACAATTAGTTTTTAGTCATGAACCAAATATTGCCCATCTACAAATTTTTGGATGTACTGTATATGTGCCAGTAGCACCACCACAACGCAGTAAGATGGGCTTCCAAAGAAGGTTAGGAATATATATTGGGTTTGAATCACCCTCTATTATTCGCTATCTTGAACCATTGACAGGAGATTTATTTACTGCTCGATTTGCAGATTGTCGATTTGATGAAACATATTTCTCACAATTAAGAGGAGGGGAGAAAAGGGAAATCAAAAGAAAAATTATATAGAAAGTTTTATTATTATCTCACTTTGATCCACGCACCCCTATATGTAATCAGGAGGTCCAGAAGATCATCCATTTACATAATATCGCAAATCAAATGCCAGACGCATTTACTGATTTGAAATATTAACTAAGTTGCATATCCCTGCAGAGAATATGCCTATCCGAATTGATGTCCCAGCAGGACAATCTACCAGCACGAGAGCTAGTGAACCTAAAGCACGCTTGAAGCGTGGTAGACCTTTGGGTTCTAAGGATCAAAATCCTAGAAAAAGAAAATCGATAAATGATCAAAATGATATTATGAAGGGATCTCCTGAAGAGACCCACGATCTGATTAGTTCTGAGATTCCTGAAGAAATCAATGAACCCGAGACTCAAGTGAGTGAGGAACTTTTAATAAGTTCTACTGGTGATGAAATTAATTTAAATCGATCTGAAATAGTGGTGGATAATATTTTTGCATATAATGTTGCACTTAATATTATGCAAGATAGTGAGAATCTTGAACCCCGATCTGTAGAAGAATGTCGACAAAGATCTGATTGGCCAAAATGGCAAAAGTCAATTCAATCGGAGTTGAAGTCACTTGCTAAAAGAGAGGTCTTTGGACTAGTAGTCCAAACACCTGCAGGTATAAAGCCAACTGGTCATAAATGGGTTTTTGTGCGAAAAAGGAATGATAAAGATGAAGTTGAAATATACAAGGCTCGCCTTGTTGCACAAGGATTCTCACAACGACCTGGAGTCGATTATGAAGAAACATATTCACCGGTTATGGATGCCATAACATTTCGATATCTCATCAGTTTAGCCTTACATGAAAGGCTTGAAATATATCTAATGGATGTGGTTACAGCTTATCTGTACGGGTCACTGGATAATGAAATTTACATGAAAATTTCCGAAGGATTTAAAATGCCTGAAGCATATTCAAAATCTCGGGAAATGTACTCAATCAGATTACAAAGATCTTTGTACGGTTTAAAACAATCTGGGCGCATGTGGTATAATCGCCTCAGTGAATATTTGCTGAAAGAGGGTTACATAAATGATGTTATTTATTCATGTATTTTTATAAAGAAAATGGCTTCAGAATTTGTTATACTTGCTGTTTATGTTGATGACATAAATCTTGTTGGACCTCCAGAAGAGCTCCAAAAGGCAATTGAATATCTTAAGAAAGAATTTGAGATGAAAGATCTTGGAAAGANCATAAATGATGTTATTTATTCATGTATTTTTATAAAGAAAATGGCTTCAGAATTTGTTATACTTGCTGTTTATGTTGATGACATAAATCTTGTTGGACCTCTAAAAGAGCTCCAAAAGGCAATTGAATATCTTAAGAAAGAGTTTGAGATGAAAGATCTTAGAAAGACAAAACTTTGTCCTGGTATGCAAATTGAACATTTAGCAGGCGGGATCTTTATCCATCAATTTGCCTATACAGAAAGGGTCTTAAACGCTTTTACATGGACAAAGTGCACCCATTGAGTACACTAATGGTTGTTCGATCACTTGAAGTGAATAAAGATTTGTTCCGACCCCCAGAAGAGGTTGAGGAACTCCTTAGTCCCGAAGTACCCTATCTTAGTGCAATTGGTGCACTAATGTATCTTGCTAATGTTACAAGGCTTGACATAGCATTTTCTGTTAATTTATTAGCAAGATATAGTTCTTCTCCTACACAGAGACATTGGAACGAGATTAAGCATATATTGCGATAGTTAAAGGGAACTCTTGATATGAGTTTATTTTATGCTAACAAAGATAGTGCAGATCTTGTTGGTTATGCAGACGCAGGTTATTTATCTGATCCCCATAAAGCTAGATCTCAAACCGGGTACGTGTTTACACGTGGAGGTACTATCATATCATGGCGCTCCACAAAGTAATATATTGTTGCTACTTCTTCAAATCATGCTGAAATAATAGCTATTCACGAAGCAAGTAGGGAATGCGTATGGTTGAGATCAATAATTTATTTTATTCGAGAAAAATATGGTTTGGAATGTGAGAAAAAACCCACAATTTTATACGAAGACAATATTGCATGCATAACTCAATTGAAGGGAGAATTTATAAAAGGAGATAGAACAAAACACATTTCACCAAAATTATTCTACACACACGATCTTTAGAAAAATAGTGACACTGATGTGCAACAAATCCGTTCAAGTGACAATCCGACAGATTTATTCACTAAATCTTTATCAACTTCAACTTTTGAGAAGATGGTATACAAGATTGGAATGCGGAGATTCAAATATTTGAAACAAGGTTTTCATCATGGGAGTAAAATACGCGATGTACTCTTTTTTTCCTTACTAAGGTTTTTTCCCACAGGGTTTTCCTTATAAGATTTTTAATGAGGCAGCTAGCAATGCGTATTACTAAATATGTGTACTCTTTTTCCTTCATTAGGATTTTTTCCCATAGGGTTTTTTTCAAGTAAGGTTTTAGTGAGACGCATTTATCTTTAGTGAATATCCAGGGGGAGGGTGTTATAAATATATTATATTATGGATGTTCATTTAGTACTCCGTTGTAAATAAGCTTCCTGAAGAAGCTTATCCATATGTGACTCCGCCGTAAATATATTTATCTATTTAGTACTCTATTAGAAATAAGCATCCTGAAGAAGCTTATCCTTTCGGTACTCCGTTATGAATAAATATTACCCATGGTAAAAGATTATCTATATCTAGCACAACAACTTAGAGTAGCAGCTTGCAAGCAGCTTACACAGAAGCTTACAACAACAGCTTATACAATATTTTGAAGTAGCAACTTATACGGCAGCTTCCTTAAATAATGGATAATTAAGTTCATTATACATAAGTTTGAAGTTTGAATCTATCTGTACTTGTTTTTAATTTACTGTTTTATTTTATAACAATTTCGTATAAAGTGCACATTTTGGGAATTATTTTTGTAAAATAAATCTCTTATCTTCTCCCCCCTCATTCCCTCGTCATCTTCAAAAACCTCCGCAAAACCTTATCAAATAAAGCCCCGGCGATGGCGACGATTGCAGCCGCCGTAGCGGCGGCTTCCTCCGCCTTCACCTCCCTCCATCTCACTCGCGCAACTCCCTACACGCGCCGCCACATTCATACTCTTATCACATCCTCACTCTCCTCTTCCTCCTCAACTGAATTCAACATCACCTTCGCTCCTCCAAAACCAAAACTCAATAAACCAGAACCCTCACTTCCCATAAACCCTAATTCCAACTCGGACATTGCCGAACTCGGTGATCAACTCTATATCCCCTGGATTGTTCGTGATGAAAAAGGTAACCTCACTCTCCAATCGACTCCTCCGGCGCGTCTACTCCACGACATGGCTAATGCTAGCACAAGTAAGAAGAATAATAAGAAGAGCAAACAGATTGCTTCTAAAGCCGCGACGGGGGGTCCTACAGCTGAACCTAAGTATTCAAAAGCGGCTCGCCGGTTTTATAATGAGAATTTTAGAGACCCTCCTCAACGCCTCAGTAAAGTCCTTGCTGCTTCCGGAGGTAATTTTAGCATCTCTAATTGTACCCTTTTCACCATTGTGCAAAATTAGAGACAGTTGTTGTAAAGTAAGGGAAAAATGTTGATATTTAGTTATGAGCAGATTGTGTTATGCGGTATCTAAGTGACATTATCAATTCCTTAAGTTGTAAGTGATAGATAGTTGCTGATGTCATAGACTGTGTTGAGGGGCGGGCCCATTATCCTAAAAGTTGTGTACTGTGATCACTGACCCTCGGTGGTTTCTCTGTTATCAAGAAAAAAAGTATTTGTTGTGGTGACAAGAATATTTAGAACTCAGTTAGACGTTAGTGGTGCTAGAAAACAGAAAATATATTTTGTTTATGTATGAACTAATAATGAGATGTACAATGGAGAGCATCGGTGTATCAAGAACAATGCAGCGCTGTTAGATTATCTGAAATTGAGGTTGTGTTTATAGTGGCATCCAGACGGAGCAGTGAAGAGCTGATTTTTCAAGGTCGGGTTACTGTGAATGGTTCTGTTTGCAAAACTCCACAGGTCAAGTTTAGAAATGCTCCCATGTTGCAAAATTTGTTAGGGTTTGACTCCGGTGCATGTTTTTTTGTTTGGTTATATTTTTGACATCTATTCTGCTTGTTGGCAGACTAAAGTAGATCCAGCTAGGGATGTAATTTATGTCAATGGAAATCGTCTTCCTAAGAAATTGCCTTCAAAGGTCTATCTTGCACTAAACAAGCCTAAAGGGTGTGTCTATCCTTCTCTTTTTATCAATAACACTGGAGGAGTTTGGACTTTTGTTTGTTATGTCTGTGAATTGATTTGATTCAAGTTTAACAAAATTACAGGTACATATGCTCATCCGGGGAGAAAGAAACTAAGTCAGTCATGTCTCTTTTTGATGATTTTGTAAAGAGTTGGGTATGTTTTCTTCTGCTTGTATGGATTGTTTGTAAATGTTTGTTCTTTCTGAGAAACCTGTGGCCTGGGAATAATGGGCTATTTCGTAGTGCTAATTTATTGGATATACACTGTCAGTTCTAAAAGTTGTGCCCAAAAAGAAAAGCTGTTACTTTCAGCAGCATTGCCATTACTATACTTTTGACTTTTTATTTCTGCTGTGTCTTTTTTTTAAAGGATAAAAGGCATCCTGGACAACCAAAACCTCGGCTCTTTACAGTTGGCCGGCTTGATGTTGCCACGACTGGCTTGATTATTGTGACTAATGATGGTATTGATGACATTTTCTTTTATAATTCCTCAGTACATGCCATTTGTGACCTTACCAAGGTCTTTTTAAAAAGATAACCTCCATAAGGTTCGTTCAAATGCTGCCTGCATAGTAACCTGGTTTATGTTGCTCTTGCAGGGGAGTTCGCGCACCAGATTTCACATCCTTCGTCTAATTTGTCAAAGGAGTATGGTTTTTGATGTTTTCCCTCTTTATATGCCTTTTTATTTTTTTATTTTTTTTTGGAATACACAATTATCTGTACACTGATGAATTTTTTGTGACGTTTACTGAACTTGTCTTTTGCTATTAGGTGATCTTTTTTCATCTGCTTTAAAACATGTATATTGTTGAAAGTTTAAGCAAACCAGTTTATCTTTCTGTTATGATCATCACTCACCAGATGATCTTGTTCTAGATACATTGCAACTATTGATGGTGAAATACATAAGCGACACTTGATAGCCATTAGTGAGGGAACAGTCATTGATGGTGTCCATTGCACCCCAGATGCTGTGGAACTACTACCAAGGCAACCTGATGTACCAAGACCTCGTCTGCGGATTGTGGTACTGTTCACTGTTCAGTCACTTATCTTTGTTTGTCTATTAGAAAAGACAGCTAGCTCCATATTGTTTTCTTAAAATCCTGAATTAGTTGGTATAGGCTATTCTATCAAGAAAAATTGTGTACCTTTTTTGCTACACATTTTTATTAGGTAGGATCCTAGAGCAAATGAGCAGAAGATAAGAATTGGTTTTGTGAGCTCTGATTTTGTGGAAGGATACAAAAGGAAGGGCACATTCAATTTCTTCTCGTTGTAGTCTATGAATTGATTCTGTGAGCTCCAATTTTAGTTGCTCTTAAGTGGGTTCTGTTGAACTGTTAGAGTAACTGACATTCACTTTCCTTCGTAATAAACAATGATATTTTTTTTACGAAGTAAGAGAAGTTCATTAAAGGCATCAAGAAGATGCATAGCAAAAGAGAGTACAAGTAAATAGAGTGTGTCTGCTCATTAACATAACAAAAAGAAATCTATGTTAAAACTAAGGAGCAGACACAGTCCAAAAAATGATCACAACTAGATACAGGTGCCTGATTAAGACAAGTAAAAAGGTTAAATAAACATTTAGCTTTAAGAGCATGATTTGGAGTTGATATCCCATCAAAACATCTGCTATTCCTTTCAGTCCATATACACCAGAAAATAGAAGCGGGGACCAAAAGCCAAGTTTTTTTGATGGATTTGCCAACTCTCCAAGAGCACCAGCTTTTGTAGGCCTCTTTAATACTATTAGGCATGACCCAGGCTAGTCCAAAAACTGAGAAGAACATACTCCACAAATCTGCTGCAACTGCACAGTGGAGAAAAAGATGCCTCACACTCTCTGCCTTCATCTGACACATGTAGCACCTATTCACAATGTAGATGTTCCTCCGACTTAGATTATCTTGAGTGAGACATGCTTCATATAAGGTTATCCAAGTGAAGCCAATTACTTTAGGTGGAAGTTTAGTTCTCCAGATGAGTTTCCATGGCCAGTTGTCAATCAACTCCTTGTTTGAGCACAAATGTACAAGGAGTACAAGGATTTCTTGACAGTGAATATTCCATCATGTTGGCCATTCCATAATAGTCTGTCTCTCTCCTGAGGTTTGATAGTGACCCCTGCTAGCTTAGATTGAAGCTCCAGATAGTCATTTAGCTCCCAGTTCTATAAGTTTCTCCTTGTCTGTAGGTCCCATGAGTTGTTGTGCCATATTTGACCCACTGTGGAGTTTTGATTGCTAGCTATGAGCGTATGAGATATAAATTTGGGTAGTCTTCTTTCAGAGTCTGGTTCCCTAACCACTTATCCTTCCAGAATGAGACATGCGCTTCATTCCCTAACTTTATTGAACAGTTGAGCTGGAATTCACCCCATAGGCTTGAGATATGCTTCCAGGGGCCATTGCCATGTGGTAACCTGCTCTGTTTGGTGCACCACTGACTCAGCACCCCATACTTTGCCATGATCACATCTTTCCACTTCCCAGTATTCTCCATGTTGTACCTCCAATGCCACTTCATTAGCATGCTCTTGTTGTGCAATGCTAAGTCTTTTATGCCCAACCCTCCATGCTCCTTTGGCAAAATCACTCTTGGCCATTTCACCAGATGAAATTTGTTGTTTTGACTATTTCCTTCCCAGAGAAAGTTTCTTCTAATTTTGTCTAGCCTTTTCTGCACCCTGGCTGGTATAGGAAATAGGGACATGAAGTAACTGTGTAATAAACAATGTTCTACACGAGAAATAGTACTCACAGGATTGAAGTAACTGTGCCTGTGAAATCTTCTGTACACTGAGTACTATTTTCGTAATAAACAATGTTCTACATGAGATATAGTACTCAGTGGACCTAAATTTCTTCTTTTCCTCATGATATAGGTTCATGAAGGACGGAATCATGAAGTTCGTGAACTTGTGAAAAATGCTGGACTTCAGGTATTTTTGTCTGACGAGTTTATTCTGTCCAACTTACCATATAATGGATCATATCTTGGTGAGAGCTAAAGAAAGTGATGGTTTTATGCAAAATAACATACTTGTATTGACCTCAACTCTGCTGTTTTTTTCTCTGTATTTCAGCTGCGTGCGCTGAAGCGTATACGTATAGGTGGTTTCAGGCTTCCATCAGATCTTGCGTAAGTTTGCAGTATTTCTTTCTGAACTTTTTTCGGTGAAGCAGTACTATGATTAGGAAGGCCATGTTATAATGTATACTACATCTTCAACCTTTATGAAAGTTGATTTGTGCAGTCTAGTGAGATTACACACGTTTAAAGCTCTCAAATTGTCAAATATTCCACGCCTAAAACACGGAGACGGGGCGTAGGTGTGCTCCCCGAAGGCTAGGACTCACTTGTCCCTTAAGTTATTAACTTATTCAATATCTTTCATGAGTAAGTATGGGGAAGTCCTCTCTACCTCCATAAGGTAGGGGTAAGGTCTGTGTACACATTACCCTCCCCATACCCCCACATACCCCCCACACTGTGCAAATACACTGGGTATGTTGTTTTTGTTGTAGCAAGTACGGGGAAGTCTGCATAGGTAAAAAGTGAATTTAGATCTCAATATGTGACTGGGTTTCAACTGAATATTTTGTGTATTTGGGCTCATCCGGAACTGAGCTTGCTTGCTACTGTTGGAGCTTTTCCTTTTAGCTGTTGTTTTCTCTTTCTCTATATCTTATATTCACGCAGGAAATGTCTCAGATGCTTGCTGCAAAGCGAACAAGCGAGGAAAGGAGGTTGTGGGGGTGTCCTCTCTAAAAGCTGATTGTCTTTGCTTTTGCTTCTTGAAATCAGAGTCAACAGAAAACCATTCCATTTCCTCTTTTATGTAGATAGTGCTGTTAAACTATTTAGACAGTTCTTTGCACTATTAGGCACTCTTTTTCCCCTTTTTTCACTTTGCTATCGCTATTTTCTATGTTCTGCGTTTACTGGCATCTTGCACCTTGCCGTTAACAGTATTTCCATTTATTTTTCTATCCATGGTGACCTTCTAACTGCAGAAAATAAAACTGGAGAAAAAGGAATAATAAGATTAAGAAGACAGAGGTCCACTACTTCGTATGTGCACAAATAGGATTTAAAAAAATATTTCAAGTATGTTTCTTGAATTTGCAAAGGCACCTAGGTTTTAAGCTTACACTTTTCCAAATGAAATGTCTTGAAATGTTTGTACTTGGCCATCTAGCTATGTAACCATTTGAAAGGGAAGATTAGCCATTTTACTTAAAATGGGAAGAAAGTGTGGAAAAAGGAATTATAATTCAGGTACGTTCAATTGAAAAAAATAATTGCATTTGCACTTCTTTTCTTGACAAGTAAATATTAGACAAATAAATATGATGAGGCTTTCAAATGTTCAGAGGCTTTTGCGCTTTATTCAATTCACTTGTAGGGAAGTACTTCAGATGTGTTTTCTAGTCTTGATATGTGATGTTGCATTTTTTGAATCTAATATTTGTGATTTTAGAAGCTTGTGAGATTGGAGTACGTTTTGAATGTAAGTATTCAAATTCGTTTGCCATTGATCCATGAGGCCTCCAATATTTTGAACATGTGCCTTCCTGTCTCCTATATGCTATTAAGACTAAAAAGCTACCAATTTCTGCATTTTTGACATGGACCTGATTGTTACAATGGCTACATGTACTATATATATAGGTTAGTGATTGGAAATTTGTGCCACACACTTGTATATAATGGTTTTCTGCCCCTTGGGTGGCATTTTTGCTGTCTGTTTCTTGAAATAACAACTAAATTGCTAATTCTCAAAATTGCAGGCTTGGCAAGCATGTTGAATTAAATCAAGCTAATCTGAGGGCATTGGGTTGGAAGAGTCAAAAGTTGGATGAGGTCAAAACCTAGTCTCCTAACTACATGCAACAAATGGGCATATATCAAGGATTACGGAGAAGAATAGTCGAAGGGTGCACAGGCTGACCTGGATAAAAGAAAAAGAATTTGGTTGTGACTGGTTGGTAGCATTCACTTCTGCATGTTCCAAACCTTCCAAATCTTGAGGATCTAATGGTGTTTTAGTCATTGCAAGGCGTATTCTTGAAATTGGAAGCTTAGTACCTCCATTAGATATATCTCTGCCAATTAACAAGCAACAGGCCTGTACATAGCACAATTATGTGGTTGATGAATATGTACAACGTTTTCGATAGAGACTTGTACTAAATTTCATTTTATGTAATATTGGATTGAGTTGAGTAATTAAGCATAAATGGCGCGACTTGGGCAGCGGAAACTCATAGCTAATCCCAACTTGCTTGGGTTTGAGGCCTACTTGTTATTTAATGTACATTGATGGAAGGAAGTGATCCAGTTGATAGTTGCCAGTAATTTATGCTTCTTGTTCTGTAGTTCAATTCTGATTTGGTTTATTTGCTACACAGATAATTCCAGTTAGATTGCTCATGTTGCAAACAAATTGCTGTTTGACTAGAACATGGAAAGATGGAATTTCGAAACTAAGAAACCACGTGATCTTCTGATGGGCATTCTTTAATATTGCCGACACATGTAGAACATAAAGACCCTGTACTTTATAAAATTTATATAAAACTAAATTTTAAAAACAATAAAGCATAAATAGAACCATCTTGGATCTGACTCAATATTCTGTTGTCTTTCTCGTGTCCTAGTCTTGGTTTCGATTTTTTCAGATGTATCAGAAAGACAAACCCTTTACCTTACTCCCACCCCTTTTTACGTATAATATACTAAGTGGTTGACAAACAAAGCAAATTGCACGACCGCCGGTTAAGGTGAAAGATCAAATAATGAATCACCCTGCAGTAACAAGTGTGCACAATTTAAAGAAAAAAAAATATTCACACTCGGTGTATATAGTAAACTCATTACTTTATCATGATCGAATGACTATCAAGATAATAATATATATTAAATGAATCAAACTGGATTAACTAACACACAATGCATCAAAGTTTGTTTTTATTACAATGATATTTTTCTTTATTTAGTCCATCCCACCCACAAAGCTTCTCCCAGTGTAAATGGCAACAATATATATATATATATATATATATATATATATATATATATATATATATATATATATATATATATATATATATATTGGAATTGACAGACTTGAATATGACAAAAAGACAAAAGAAAGAAAAGGAGGAGAATAATGAGAATGATGAATATTTCAGAAATTATCGAGGACGTGGTCAATATCATATATAGTAAGAGGGGTTACGATAATGACACATTGATATATTTGTAGAGCTAGGACAAGCTGTCTTAGGCCGGCAACCCATGTTAAAGTTCACATGTTCTCCCCCATAAATTATTATTATTATAGGTGTTTAAAAAGTCCAAAATATTGGTGAATTATGTAGCTCTTTTAATTTGTTTAAAAGATTACTTCTACTTTTAGAATAAATTTCTATTTTCATGCTTAAATCTAAAGTAATTCCCTTCTTTGCTATCCAACCTTTTTCTGATAATCAATGCATGCATGGTAGTTGAAAAAGTGGCCATGCAAAGTTGGTAATAATTGTTTTACTTTCAGAAGGCTATTTAACTTCACATCAATCCATAGTCAATCTTGTGATTTCACCATTAAAGGTATTTTTTTCCTTTTCCACCATTGAATGAAAAAGGTACTTTCATTTTCACACACTTCTTGTTTTCACACAATATTAAAAAAATATTAATTAATAATAAAATTAATCATATTAAACTTCATTTGTTCATTGGAAATATAACAAATACTTCTAGGTTCTTTACTTCAAGGGTAACTTTGGGAAAAAAAAGTTAATTCCTTCTTGATATCTGAAAAAATCAAATATTATAGATCACAAAAAAAAAAATGAAAAAATCAATTAAAGTGGACCGGGGAGAGTATTAGCCAGCTGAACCACAAAAATTATCATTCATAAGTACTTAAATAATTTCCTTGATTATTGGCATTAATGATTTTTTTGGGATTCTATTTGCACTTATTTGTTATCCTTGAGGGTCAAATTGAGCATTAAGGGAAGGGCATGTATTTATAGTTTTATACCCCTTTTGCCTTTGAGGCATTAAAGAAACTCCACTCACTTGAAATCTTGATAACATTATTAAACAAAAGAATTTAAGGTACAAAGTACACTAGTCACTTTATAACTTTTTCCTCTCGCAGATTCATCTAACATACTTTTCACTTTATTATATTCGAAAATTGGTAGTATGTTATGGTGTTATAAATTTTCTACAGGTAATATATTATGTTTGATATGCGTACACTATATACTGTTATTTTTGAGTATCGTGTTACATTTTTGGGATTGAAACGTTATGAGTTTGAGTTAGAGTTTGAAATTCTACTAAACTTACCTAATTTATTGGGTTCGAAATATATTATTTATTTATATTTGATGAATTTTTTAACATGTATCATGTATCTTATGATGATCTTAATCACTTTTATTCCATCTTCGCCTAAGTATCTATTTAAATATAATTTAAATTGTCATTTAGCGTTCAATGAATCAAAATCATAAAAGATAAGGTTCAATTCACGGTAAAAGACAAAATATTATGATTTCTTCCTTCTACTAGTCAAAGGAAGTAAAATACTTTTATTTTAAAAAAAAAATTAAAATAAAGATAATAACTCTTCAAAGATTTTCACCTAAACACTTAAATCCTCTAGAAATACAGATTATATATAGACCAAAATAGAAAAGAATCTTTTGGCAAGATTAATTCCACTTAATTAAGCCCCCCCACAAAACCATATGAAAAAGGCAAAGAGACACAGAGTAAAACAACGCGGGAATTCAAGAAAAGGAAAAAGCAAAAACAAAAGACTGTTAAATTTTTGTCTAAAGCTTTTCAAATCCGACTTTTCAATCAAAATTGTACGTGCCGTCCTCTTCTAATAAAATTCTCTATAATTCTCCCTTCTCTCAAAAAGAACGTGAATCCCTTCTCTCTATATTCTCTTCATTTTCTTCTTTCTTATGCAATATTTCTCCTTACTCTAAATTCCTTTTCTCCATTTTTTGGTTTCTGGGTTTTGCTTTTTTCTTTGAAAAAATGGCGAGTAATGGTACAGGGAGACCATCATCTTCACATAAGTCTGAAAGATTACCTCCTCATAATGCTTCTGGAAGAAATAATGGGGCTGTTAATGCTAATGCTAATAATGCCAGTGGACAGCAACAACAGCAGCAGCAACAGCGTTCGAAAATAAATTCAAGACGTTCTGTTACACCCACTTCACGAATTCGAGCTCCTCCTCAAGACAATGACCCAGGTACTTTTTTTATTGGAAAAAGGATTAATGGTTACCTTGTGTTAGTGATTTTTGAATTTTCTTGTTATAATTGGTTTTTGTTGAAGGGAGATTTGGTGTAATTGTTAAAGTTTCAGTCTATATCTTGCATAAATGCAGCGAAAGCTGCGTACGATACAACTTTGTGGTTCGACCATTCTGCGTATCCCACGCATAGCTGTAACTTAATGCACCGGACTGTTTTTTTTATATATATAATTGGTTTTTGTTGTTTCTTATGGGAAAAATGAGCATTCTTGTATTTGGGTACTTTGTGGTTTTTGTTTTGTTTTTTAGCTATTGAGGATTGAGTTGTACTCCCTCCGTTCCATTCTATGTGATGATGTTTAACTGGACTTTAAGAAAGAAAAAAAGAGTTTTGAAAGTTGTCTAAAATAAGTCATAAACATTTGTATAACTATAAATATTTCCCTTTAAGGATAAAATAATAAGTTTAAAGTATTATTTCTTATTATATAAATCTGTACTTTTCTGGGACAGACTAAAAAGAAAATATGTTACACATAGAGGACAAAGTAAGTAATAGTCTTGAAAAATGTTCAGGCTTGAAGTTGGTGCTGCGGCACTTGTATCACATTTGAGTTGTAAAATAGGGGTCTTTTACACGCGTGAAAAAGAAAACTAGAAAAGGAAGAGCTAAGTTGAATTTTGGGATGGATAGCTGTATTTTTTTGGTTTTATCTGGAAGTAAGATTTGGAGTGTTTGAGCTAAGAGTAGGGTGAATGATATGTAACTTTGGTTAACAAATGTTGGAAAATTTTGTGATGTGGAGACCCTTTAAATTAGCCGTGATGCACTAGTCATTTTACCCCTCATAATTTGGCTCATGGTATTGGTGCAAGTAAAGGTGCTGACAAAGTTAGTGAACAATCAATCAACTGCACCTCAATCTCAAACTATTGGGATCAAATATACAAATACTCTGTATTTATTCCTTTATATCGAGGTCCATTGATACTATTGCCCATTTAACATTAGAACCGGGTGCTAAAGAAAATTGCAATTCCAGTTTTTTTTTTCAAACCCCGATTAGGATATGGCCTCATCTCCCAGATGCACATGAGGGTTGAGTGACGGTTGACCAACAGAGCCCTTCATGTTTGAGCCATAAAGAAAAAAGAATAATGTGTAAGACTATTTAATGTGGAATTTTGCAAGTGGAAAGTGGATTGGAGAAAGTCAGTTTTTTGGCAAAGTTCTAGGCTTCTATGAGATTATCAAAAGAAGAATCATTTTTGTGGAGTACAAATCCTAATAATAGGGCCACACTTTGCTCGGGAATGTTCTTGTGTAGCTGCAAGACTTTTCCTTTTACTGCAGACAATCTAGACTTGCTTATCTTCTGCTTCTAAGCTTCCCCCCATGCCCCAATTGACATGACATCACTAAAGGAATTTTCATGAATTGATTGGTGGGAGAACAAATGGAATGGTCTACAGGCTCAAGTAATGTGCATCAGAAAAATCACCTTTTGCACAAAACAACCAATGAGCAGTGAACACCCACATTACCTAGGATTATCTATTACACAACCCGCTTTTATACCATACGTAATTTCTATTTTAGAGTTGTTATATGCAATGATAATCACATCTTAAGTCTTTGTTAGGGATTGTGGCAAGTATGCAATTGTCAGATACTATGTGCTGTGGACTTGTTTGTACATGTTGTATATTACCTTATGTCATCATTAAATTTGGTCATTTGTCAAAATCATGCAACATACTAAGCAAATACAACGAAATTTCCTAGAACCTGGAAGAGTTAGAGTAGCCGTCAGAGTTCGACCAAGAAATGCCGAGGATCTTCTTTCAGATGCTGATTTTGCGGATTGCGTTGAAGTGCAGCCTGAGGTGATTAATCTCTACTGCGAATTTGCATGTCTATTTGTCTTTTTTCCTGTCTTTGAATTCGTTATAACTTACTAAATTGATCAAACTACTTCCTTAATCATGCAGCTCAAGAAGTTAAAGCTGAGAAAGAACAATTGGAATTCCGAGTTTCACAAGTTTGATGAAGTTTTTGCTGAAAGTGCATCACAAAAGCGCGTTTATGAGACAGTTGCAAAGCCTGTAGTTGAGGTAAGTGATACGGTGGCAGCTACAATGGGTTGAACAATATATAAAAGTGTAGTCTGTATGTGCTATCATAGAGATTAGCAAGTTTTCATGTATTTGTTTGCATTAAATGTCCATGAACTTCTTGGTAGTAATTCAGTTATGAAAAGCTAGTAGCTTTTGGTTATGTTTATGATAGGTTTTTATTGGAATATTTATTTTATTTGGTTTGTTGATGATTACTAGTAAGCAGTCACTTGACTCGGGAAGACATAGTTAGCTCTTGTATTCAATGAACAGGGCATTGAATTTCACCATGATTGGATATTATCTGTTGTAATAAATTCCAACTTTTAATCGGAGCTGTGAATTTCCGCAACCAACTGCCCCATTAGCTAAATAGGTGTAGGAGAACTTGAGTTATTGCTGAAACCAGCCAAGTCGCAATCCTTTCAGGACTTTTTGAGATTCCTTCTCCCTTCGAACTATGAAAAAGATCGAGAGGGGTTCAAAAGCCTCCAAAGAACAGAAAAGAATTTCCAGGAAGCGGTTAGCTTAAGAAAAACCACTTGCTTTCTCTGTCTTTCCATGAGACACCATCCCTTCCCAAAGACCAACATCAGCACAAGTTCCTATTCTGTGAGAAATGCTATTGCTACTTTTTTTAATATATATATAATCACTAGTAATTACTTACATAGACTGTATTTCAAGTTACTTGAGAATTACATTTGTGCATTCTTGTTGGCTGTTAAAGTTACCGTGGTTGGATTTTGTGTGTAACTATTTTTATTTCTTGTTTAATCTCCGTTAACGTAATTTGATTGATTTTTGCAGAGCGTGTTAAATGGGTATAATGGGACGGTTATGGCTTATGGTCAAACAGGTACTGGCAAGACTTATACACTTGGTAGATTGGGTAAAGATGATGTCTCGGAGCGTGGCATCATGGTTAGAGCTTTGGAGGATATTATTGTCAATACAACCCCCGCATCTGACAGTGTGGAGATGTCCTATGTGCAGGTATTCATATTGGTTAACATGATGAAATCTGTTTGTATAGGTATCGTAGTTTGTATCTTATGTAGTAGAGCACTGCATTTAAACTTATGAAGCTACAGACATGCAAATTACTGAATCCATGCACACTGATAGCAAAGACTAACCAAAATCCAAGAATTTGGCTTTTAATGCTGTTTGCAGGTTTGTCGCGCAGTTTGCATTTGCATTTAGAAAATTTAAAACTCGGACAGGAAAATGGTTATTCATTTGGTATAAAGTTTGTTGAATAGCTTGAAGTTTTAACTGTTAATCTCATACATTCAACACTGTTGATATTAATGATAGCCAGCATCAGAAGTTTCTATTGGCTTCTTGTTATCCTCGATTTCCTTGTTAGTGATAAGATTTTTCTTACTACTTCCCAACTCTAGAAAAAGGTGGTTACAATGTCATTAATGTAGTCATTGCATCTGATCTTATAAAACGGAAATATGTAAGAGAAGTGGACAATAGGTGAATGCCCTTAACAACTTAATGCTTGTAGAAAGTGTTCTTATTCTCTTGAATCGGTAGATTGTGATAATAGCATTATCTTGAAAATATTCTTCAACGAGAAAATACTTTTTGAGATTATTAATGAGACATGTTCAATGCTAAGCTCTTTTGGGAATTAAAGAGTATAAGACTTCATTCTGGTTGTTGGACATGTCGATGCTTCTCAACTGGGTAGCTTGATGAGTGATGCTTTTGAGGTTCAATATTTAATTGAATGGTCACTATAACTTCTATGTTCTTGTGGAGATTAAGAACTTTTGAGACGGTAATTACTGTCACATGGTCAGACTTTTCAATTAGAAAAAGAAGCACATCAAAGCAACTTTTTAGTATTGCTGTACCTTATTGCTGCCTAGTATATTTCCATCTACTTATTCTTTTAATTCCTTAACACATCATTGAATTTATCAGGAAAAAGATTATACCGGTAGTGGTGTAAATTTGTCCATATATTTTTCTTCCGAATGGTCTAACATTTATTTGTTAGTTGTTATGGAGTTCATTATATCTATGAGTTTCACGGCTAGTAACTGACATTGTAATTAATGCATCAGTTGTACATGGAGTCTATCCAAGATTTGCTTGCTCCTGAAAAGATAAACATCCCAATTGTCGAAGATGCTAAGACTGGAGAAGTATCTGTCCCTGGTACTACAGTGGTCAAGATTCAGGATCTTGACCACTTCTTGCAACTACTGCAAATTGGAGAAGCCAACCGTCTTGCAGCAAATACTAAGTTAAATACCGAATCATCACGTAGCCATGCAATTCTTATGGTATGTATTAACTCTCCTCGGCTATTCTATCATTGCAAAAAGTTGAGGAATGAAGATACATAACTTTATTTTGACCATTTCTCCTGTTCCGGCTCATGCATTTAAGATCTGAAAAATTAAGCATACTTCATATAGAAGGTTTGCCGGAAAGAATATGGAGGATAATTTCAGTACATCTTTCACCAAGGAGACGCCACCAAATTCCGATGGGGGCATTAGCTCTAGATAGGAAAAATTGCTCCATCAATTTCTAAAGCATGTCTATCCCGGCTTCTTATTAGATATCTTAATTCTAATGTTGTCCACGAATTATTTTCACCTTAGTTTTATGACTTATTCCTATAATACCATTATTGATCTGTTTACTTTCCTTTGCAACTATTGCCACTAGGTCTCATGGTGCTATATTTTTCTCTACAATGTGTGTTGGAGTGTCCCACATTAATGAGGGAATAGACTGTTGTCTTCTTATATAATCTTGGGCAATTCTCACCTCATGAGCTAGCTCAATGTCCATTTTCTTTACATGGAATCAGAACGAGATCCATTCCTATACTTGGTTTATGCAATGCTCGACTCCCATGTTATTTTATTCACACTCCCGACGTATAGTCTTAGGTCTGTCGGAGGGTGTGAGAGTGTCCTACGTTGGTGAATGAAAGCAATGTTGTCTCCTTATATGTTTTCGGGCAATTTTCACCTCATGAGCTAGCTTTTAGAAAGTATCCCCACTTGTGGGAATACACTGGGTATGTTGTTATTTGTTGTTGAGCTAGCTTTTGGTTTGAGTTAGGGTCATAGTCATTTTCTTTACACAGTATTAAACTCAGACCCATTGTTATTCTTGATTGCATAATGTTGGACTCCCATATTATTTTTTCCACGCTCCAGTCCAGTCCTGGGCTGTGCCGAAAGGTGTTAGATTGTCCCACATTGGTGAGGGAATGAACTATTGTTTTCTTATATATTGTGCGCAATCCTCTCCTTATGAGCTAGATTTTGAGGTTGAGTTATGTTAATGTCCATTTTCTCTACAGTGTTTGACATAGGTTTCCGAATCGTAACGTGCTTTTTAGAAAAATAAATCTTATTACAAGACAGGTAACTTTCCTATTAATTTGTTCTGACTTATCCTTCTTTTACAGGTTAACATCCGTAAATCTGTAAAAAATGATGAAGAAACCGACTCTTCTTTTGGAGAGAAAGACAGCAAAACTGATAGACATGGCAATCAGATACCTATTGTTCGTAAAAGCAAGCTGCTAATAGTTGATCTTGCAGGATCAGAGCGAATAGACAAATCTGGTTTGTTATTCTTATATTCAAACTTACAAGTTCATTTTGATTTCTTATTTGAAATCTTCACGCATAGGCTGTTTCTGGGACGTAGGGACATTGTGGTAATGTGGTGATCGAAACTTGAAGAAGTGGAAGCCTGCAATACATGTTCATATATCTCTTACTTTTATTTTTGTTCATTCTCCAGATTAATAAACATAGTCTTTGATTCTTTCACTGTGCTGCAGGGAGTGAAGGTCGCTTGTTGGAAGAGGCTAAGTTTATTAATCTCTCTCTTACTTCTTTGGGAAAATGTATAAACGCCTTGGCTGAGAACAGTCCTCATATACCTACAAGAGATTCTAAACTAACACGGCTTCTTCGTGATTCATTTGGAGGTTATTTAAAGTTTTCTTTCACTTACTTTAGCTCTTTTAGATCTCAAAATATTGCCCATCGTCATGTAGAGGTTGCTTGCAAGTAAGTGTAATCTTGTGCCCTGTTCTTTCACTGTATGTTTGATTGTTTGTATGTAAGTGTTTCTTATGCCCTGTTCTTTCACTGTAATGTTTGAATCTTCTTCACTTGAACTACTTGTCCTCTCAGTCCGTGGAGTTAGTTATTCTAGCTCTTCACTACTATAAATATATTTTAAAATTTTACTATGTATTTTGCTACATGTGGATACATATTAGTTAGTATCCTGTCCCAAGGATTTTGGTCTGAACACTATTCAAAAATCTATTATTTTGGCCTCCCAAATAAATTCCTGCTTTATATGACCTCAAATAATTTTACCCTCACAACAACGAATTTTCCTTCTAAAGAAATGTATGTTCCTTGTGAAGTGATAAAGAAGATAACAGTTGAATTGATTCAAGCTAATGCTCAGTAAAATGAATATCTATGTGGCTTTCATATGTGTAAGAATTAATTTTATCACGTCTAAGTTTATTCCAGATATTAGATTGCATGTTGTATGGGAAAAGATTTTGGTAGCTATTGCAGATAATTGTGACTAACTTCTGTTCTTCCTTTCCTGAAAGCTAAAATATCACTCGATCCATCTATTTCTCTAGACACATGTCTAATTATGACTTGATTATTGAATTTTTCATTACTGGATGGAGTATGGACTGTACACTTCTGTATGCATTACACATTGTGCATCATGCCAGATTGTGACGGTTTCTATGGTTTGTATCTAATTTGCGTTTGACAGCCTAGGCTGTAAGTTTGTATTACGTGAATGCAATTCTTGGCTTTATTGGTATTTACTTATTTGAAAATAATATAAGCTAATGAAACAGGTTCTGCACGAACTTCACTTATTGTAACTATTGGACCATCTTCCCGACATTATGCAGAGACCACAAGCACAATAATGTTTGGACAACGGGTGAGATTGGTGCTCTTTTATTACGTTTGACAATTTGTTTATAGTCCTTTAGCCTCTCAACTGTCTTCAGGTTTCCTACTGAATTATACTTGCACAATCTGTCATCTTATCTTTAATCTGGTTCCGCAGAGACTCATAGTTTTACTACAAGTCTCTCTCATATTGAAGGAGTGTTAACCATTTGGTCTTTCAACCAACTTGATTCTTGTCTCTGTTTTGAATGCCCAAGCTCTCTTTTATTTATAACATTCGGCATATGTCAGAGAAAGAAGTAGTTTGCCTGTGCTTTCAGCCAATGCAGTATGCAGCATATCCTTATTCTGCTTATCATTGAACTGATCTACAGAAAGCCTTCTTATAAGAAGTTACACACTTGAAAGCAAAATATGAATCGATCTACAGAGAGCCTTTTTGTTAGCTTTTCCTGCCAAAAAATATCATAGGCTGCTTTTTATATTCCTTGCTAATCATGACATGAAAGACTGCATTTCTGCCAATTTATGACCCAGAAAGTTTGCGCTTCTGCTGATATATTATACCTGATATGCTGTTTTGAAGTTGACTCTTAAAATTTTTCTTGCCATATGAGCTAACATTCACCGCTTTATACAGGCTATGAAAATAGTTAACTCAGTAAAGTTGAGAGAAGAATTTGATTACGAGAACTTATGCCGTAAGCTAGAGACTCAAGTGGAGCAACTCATTGTGGAGGTTGATAGGCAGCAAAAGTTTAGAGCAAATGACCAAATGGCGATGGAGAAAAAACTCAGAGAGTGTCAGAAATCATTTACTGAAGCAGAGAGAAGTATAGTTGCCAGGTCCGAGGTAATTCTTTTGACCTCTTTTATTTTGTTTTTTAGATAGGATTTCTATACATCTGCTTTCTCTGAGGTTGAGCTTGTTAAACAAGGAATCCTTATGCCATCTTCTGCTTCTCCCTTTCATATTTCTTCTCATTCTGAAGGTTAGTGAACTAATTACTTACTTCCATGCTTTCTATTTCCCTGCATGCATTGTATACTCCGCAGTTTCTAGAGAAAGAAAACAGTCGCTTGGTGTCTGATGTTGAAAATCTGTTGGAGGAGTTAAATCGCCAGAAGAAACAGAGCAATTCAATGAAAAATGAGATTGTGAATCTAGAATCAGATTTAAATAATAGCAAGGTATGTTTGGCAGAATGACTTCTTTTTTCAAATGTTTTACTAACAATGAGCATTTAGTCCCAACCCCTGCAAACTTTGAACTTTCTCAAACCAGTAGACTAAAGCTCCTACGCTAGTCTTATCTAATTTCAGCTTCTGGAGAAGGAGAATGGCTGTTTAAAAGTGGAATTGGAAAACGTACTGAAAGACTTCAACAGAGAGAAAAATCATAATAATTTATTGCAGGATGAGGTCGCGCGCCTAGAAATGAATTTAAAGCAAAGCGAGGTATGTGGGGTTGACCAATTATGTTCGTTTAACATATTTCCATTGAAAGTTATACATAGCTATCTTTTATCCTTTTATATATTCTCCTTTACCTATTTCCTCTGTTAGACTTAGATAGTTAGACTTGGTAATTAAGTTACATATGTACCGACATAGTAGTGTATGTATTAGTGTTCTACATTGGATAAATGTATTGTTTACATTCCTTATCAAAAGAAACAATGCATTGCTTACATTGTAGAAAGTAATTATAAAATAAGTCAGCTGTAAGGAACTTGTTTTTTCATAAAAAAAGAAATTAGTTTCTTTCGTTTTCCAAGCACTTTCTCTTTCATTTTTCCTCACATCTTCTTTATATTTTTATTCATTAATTTATTTTACAACGAATATTAAGCCCTTCAAACTTCTCTAGTATTCTCTCTGAACTCTTATAGAATAAACAAGTGGAAATTAAAAATCTGTCATGTAATAGATTATATTATTAAGGTCGACTTCAAACTATTTCATGTACTTGCTGAACTCCTATTGAAATGTGCTTCTGGAAATTGAAATTATTACTTGATATGATGTTCTGTAAGTAGTTGGCAATTTTGAGATTTGAAGCTTTAAATTTTGCTTCGCGGTTCTGATTTTGTGCTTATTTAGTAGTTTTGTGTCCAGTTTTCTGTCATAAACTGGACATCTTCTTCTCGTTGGGTCGCTTGAGGCACTAATCTTGTTGTTTTACTGTTAGTAGCAACAACAGCTAGAAAATTCATCATATCAAAAACTACTTGCTGAGAATACTCAATCATATGAGAAGAAGATAGCTGATCTGTTGAAGCAATTACAAGATGAGCATGATCGCTCTGAAAGTGCTCAACAACAATTAGAACTGATGAAGGAGCAATTAACAGGCGTTGAGGAATTAATGCAGGTTGACCATTTAAAGTGGAATGCTCTTTTTGCTTTATAAAACATCAACTTGCAATTTTATTTCTGAATCCATAGCTCTTACTTTGTTTGATTTAACAGGTTTTTCTTAGCCAAAAATCAACTTACATCTAATGAAGTTGAAAAAGCCTATAATTAGCCTGTGCAATGAAGTTAATCTAAGTTTCTTTTTTCATCATGCTGAAACTAATTAAGAGCATGTTTTAGTTTCTATATGTCCTAGTTTGCTATGGGAAAGAAACTAATTCTGTTTTTTTTTTTCTGTCCTTAAAAAGCATCATCAAAAGCAAACATCTATATATCAGAAGGAACTTGCAGACACTACTCTGATGTATGAGGAGAAAATAGCACAATTGGAACAACAGTTAAAAGATGAGCATTCTCATGTTGAGAATGTGAAGGAACAACTACATGCAATTGAAGAACAATTTACTGATCATGAAACCTCAGCGAAGGTGAAGCTCAATAACTGTTTATAGAGAAATTCTAGTACTTTTCATTTTTATTTCAATTTTATATAATGTTTGCTTGAGATTAATTAAAATTGGGAACATGGTCAGTGAGGATTCATATTGCTTTTCTGATTGTAGATTCAGAGGGAAAAAGAGATCGATGCACTTAGATCTAGATTAGAAGACTTGAATCAGCTCTATGAACCAACTGTGGAGGAACTTCAGACATTAAAAACAGAATATCAGGTTCTACTATCAGAAAAGGTATGTTAAGCACTCTAACATTGTCCCCTCAAGGTTCTGATTAATGTTTAATTCACTTAAATTATATTACAATGCCCACCTTCCCTCTCAACCCCCCCGCAAAAGAAAAAAAACTGAAAAAGAAAACAGCAAGAACAGGAAAAAATTTGCATTCTATTGCATAAACAAAAAACGTAAATTCTGTAAGTGGAAAATGTACTTATAATAATCTTTGCTTCATTAACTTGATCCATTAGAAAGCATTGCACGACGAACTTCACGAAGTGAGACAAACACTTCTAATCGAGGAAAAGCAAAGGAAAGCTGCTGAAAATGAGCTGTTTAATATGAAGAAGCTTGTGCCTGAGAGTGAAGATGGCTTTGAGGTAAGTGTTACCATGGGAGTTCCTTGTCAATTATAAACCTTGGTTAGAGTTAACATCTGATATTTACAGGAGAAGAAGTTGTATATGAAACAATATACAACCAGTGGATCATTCAATATGCACAGATCAACTGAATCAAGGGAGAGAATTTTTGCCCATCAGAACACCATGACAAAGATAATTGAAGAAGGTAAAAAATTTAAATTTTAAAGTCAGATCTCAGTCTTGTTTTATAATAGCATAATCATGTCACTTTCAATTTATCTTTTGAAGTCTTTATTTTAACTAGGTTTAATGACTTTGCTATTCAGTTGGTGTCCAGAAGATTATCTCTTTGTTGTCATCAGCTGATTTGGATGTCCAAATTCATGCTGTGAAAGTGGTAGCCAATCTTGCAGCTGAAGGTCTGTATAACTAACTGTTGAGTTGTATTCAAGTGTCAAAACTATGGTGCGTTGTCGATAGCATCAAACAGAGTAGCTTGATATAAATCTTTATTGGAATGGTAACTGAAAAGGATGGTTCTTTGGCTGGGCAGATACTCTGAATTACCTTGCGACTTCAACAAAAGCCATGAAATTAGAGTTAGGGCATAAATTGCAAACTTGCAAAATATCTTTCCTAAACCCTTAAAACATTTCAATAAATATGTGCATTTGAGGTGAATGGCATTAGGTTTTTATTTTGGTTATTACGTAGATTTTGGTGCTTAATGTTATATAACAAATGTAAATTGGCTAATCAATCAGAATTGAGAGGAAGAGAGGTGAAGAAGAGATTTTTAAGCCCACCATTGTATCACTACGTGCTCTACCATTCCTACTAGGTCCATAATCTGATTGAACTCCACAAGACTAGCATGAACAAGTTATTGTCATTGCAATTTATGAAAAAGAAATCAACATATAATGTGCAGAGGCGAAACCTAAGTCCTTTTCTCTTATTTCAGACGGCAATCAGGAAAAGATTGTGCAGGAAGGTGGTTTAGATGCACTTCTCATGCTGCTGCAATCATCCCAAAATACAACTATACTCAGAGTGGCTTCTGGAGCTATTGCCAATTTGGCAATGAATGGTACTTTTGAATCTTTTCTTCGTTATATTCTCATCTGTTCTAAGAATTTCCTTGGTGTGGATTTTTCATTCACTAGAACCTTCTTAACCATGTTTTCGTCTCTTTTTAAAATGTCGATTAGGTAAGTTAGGATATTCTTTTTTGTGCTGGCCATAGGAAGAAGGATTTTAGACGCAATCCAGTTAATTGAGCCCAGGAGCTTTGACTGATCTATTTATAGGAAAAGGACAGTTGAAAAGGTGGAATAAGAAAAACAGAAAGCTAACAATAAAAACAAACAAAGGAGGAGGCTACGAGGTGCAGAACTATTCAGGATATAAACACTCCTTTGTTTACTTCCCCTGCTTCGACTTTCAAAAACCATAGGCATTTCCTTTAAACCATATATTATACAACGTTCAAGTGACAGTAATCTTGTGCATCAATCTGTCTATTATTTTCCATATTAAAGGTGTAAACATCAGAATATGATTGCATGTTTGATCTAAGCTCACTAATGTTCTGGAGAAAAACACAGTTTGACTATTATCCAGTCAGTTTGATGTTTTAACCCTCTGAAATCTCTTTCTCGTTTCACATGAATCTGTTGTAAAGGGCTGATGGTTCCAATTCTACTTGCTTTGTACTGAAAACTTTCAAATTTTAACCTGTTCAGAAACGAATCAAGGATTAATATCAAGTAAAGGAGGTGCTCGACTTTTAGCCAATACAGCTGTCAGAACCGATGACCCCCAAACTCTTCGAATGGTCGCAGGAGCAATTGCAAATTTGTGTGGAAACGGTAAGTTATACTGTAGTATGTGTAGTCACTCCTGCACAAAAGATGCGAATTGATTTGCATTATGTTCGCTGAGCTTTCTACTTTCATGTGCACTGGTGGAATGACTAGTGCAAGTTGTTCGCAATGCATTATCTTCCTCAACTTCTTTTGAACCTTGCTTTTTGTATTTAAAAGCAACATTCTGTTTCCTTGATCCTCTCTGAGGCTGGATGATTTGTTCATTTATGTTATACCTCTGAACATTGATAAGGATCTATTTCATGACAGAAAAGTTACATGTTACATTGAGAGAAGATGGAGCTGTCAAAGCATTGTTAGAAATGGCTAGATCTGGAAACATTGACGTCATTGCTCAGGTTGCCAGAGGATTGGCTAACTTTGCAAAGTGTGAATCGCGAGGAACAATTCAAGGTTTGCAAGCTTCAGACATGGATGTAATTACTGTTTTTCCTGTTAGTATGCTCTTGACTTGTATTACTTTTCCAGGACATAGGAAAGGCCGTTCTACTCTTATGGATGATGGTGTTCTAAGATGGTTGATAACCAACTCTAACAGTGCTTCTTCTTCAACTAAGCGCCACATTGAACTTGCTCTTTGCCATTTGGCACAAAATGGTTAGCTAATTGTCCAAACTTATTTCTTGTTATAGATGATGATTCAGGAAACCTATTAGAGTAATATGCAGATGTATATATAGTTTTTAAGATGCTGAAAACAGCTAAACCTTCTGGCCTAGTGCTATGCCTTTGTTCCTTGGCAAGTGCTTGTCTGGGGTCTAATGCTCTCTGCCTCAAAAAAGCCATATATGAAGTTATTTGTAGTACTTAAAAAGTAAAGATTATGTTTTGCAAGTGCTTGTCTGGGTAACATATGTTTATAATACCTGTATTGCTCCTGAGCACAACATATGCATTTGTCTAGGTCTGAATCCTCTCAAACAAGAAAAAACGGCATCAGTTTCTTGATGTTCCATTTTTTCTTTCTTGGTCACACAGCTGCAGCCATATGCAGTTGATGGATTAAACTTGGTCATCACGCATGTCTGGTAGTAATTCAATAATCTAAAAACTGGTGAGAAAATTCAGGTTCTGACAATGCAGTATTATTGGACTAATTTTCTGCCATGGAAACAGCCTCTTGCAGAAATGTAGTGTAAGGCTGCGTACAATAGATCCTTGTAGTCTGTCCCTTCCCGGGACCCCGCGCATAGCGCGAGCTTAGTGCACTGGGCTGCTCTTTTACTCCTTTTTCTTTCCAACCTTATGGGAACTTATTTTTTTTAATCTTTTAGAGTCAGGGATCCTCTTCACAGCATTCACTGTTGAGGATTTGGTATTCCCCACTTTCTTTTATCATAGGAAATCTTATTTATGAAAGAAAAGTTACATCACTATGTGGACAAATCCTAAAGTAAAGCATTTCTTTTATGATTATTAGCCTTCATTGAGAGCTATTGGCTTCTTCTTCCTCTTTATTTCCTCCTTTTATTCCTTTTGTGGAATTAGCATCAAATTATCTAGTAGCAAAATCTTCTTTCTTACTTGCGGTTTATCCACCTCATACAAGAGTTCAGCGGCATAATATACTTTAAAGTTTTAACGTGTACTGATTCTCATACTTCTTTCTTCTCTGAAAGATGTATTAGAAACTACCTATGGTCAAGTAATAGTTCTGTTTTGTATATTTGAATTTCGGCAAACACTTCTACTGTTAACCATTTCACATATGCTACTCATTCACTAGTTGATAATTTCTTTATTTCCCTAACAGTCATTTTTAGTAACCTACAGGTTCTTCCCTAGTGCTCTAAACTCAAATAATGACTTTTTCCTCATGGCTGTGGCAGAGGGTAATGCTAGAGATTTCGTGTTGAGTGGAGCATTGGATGAACTTGTACGAATATCTACTGAATCTTCACGAGACGATATTCGCAATTTGGCTAAGAAGATACTGAAGTTGAGTCCTACATTTCAGCTCAGATAAGTGCATAGTGAAAGCAACACTTAACCAATATAAGGAAATTCCAGTTTTTTGAGTCTACAGAAGTAGAACATTATGAAGTAGCCTCTTTTACTAACATGTATTTACAAGAGTCTTGTAAGTAGCCCAACAAAATGTAACTAAGATGCTTTATGATATGTTTTTGTAAATGATATACCATTCTTATACATATGCATTATCATTTATCAACATTCCAATTCAACTAGTGTATTAATGCAAAAACAAAATGAAAGGAAAAAGAAATTTTCGCTTTATTAGTTCATACAAAGGCAGATCTAGGATTTGAATATTATGGTTCAAGTTTCTGATTCTACCACATTCCATTTGATTTACTAGGTTCAACATCTATTATTTGTATTTATTTAGTGAGTTTTTTTAACACATATACATGGTCCGAACCAAAGCTATAGGTTCGGATGAACCCATATGTTATGATGTACATCTGCCCCTGAGTTCATATTACACTGTAATTATTGTGCTTTGTTGACTACATTTTCATTGAATAGGATGGTAGTCTTTATGTATAGGTCCGGGGAAGGGCCGGACCACAAATGGTCTATTGTACGCAGTCTTATGCAAGAGGCTGTTTTCACGATTCGAACTCGTGACCTCCTGGTCACATGGCAGCTGGAATTTCCCTACCGGGGACCTGGACCTTTAGAGGATCAGAGTACCTGAAGAGAAGATATTGAATGTTATTCTTATCACCAATTGTCACATCTATTAACATCAATATACTTACTCTGCAAATGTAAACAGGTCCTCATGCTCTGCGATAAATGCAAGTAGGGCCTGAGAAAAGGAATTCAATGGTTACACACATGATACAACTAAATATCAGAAGCATGACATCAGAAAATTAAACTACGTGAACTTCCAGACTTAATTACCTCAAATGGCATGTTCAACAGCTCATGGTTTATTGAGATGTTAATTGAGAGATCAAATTAATTGAATTGCATTTAGCTCAACAAATGGAAGCACTATAATTGGACAAACAATTTCAATCTTTGGAAGAAAGGAAACCAATGAATTAATCCTGAGCGAGTAATATGTAAAAGCAAAAATATAAGTATTTGTCATCTAGCTTCAATGGTTTCTCAAATCTTCTGGACAACAAAGACGGCAATATGAAATTCCTCCTCTCCAGTCCATGCCATTACTTATTTGTTTTAAAGACCACATGAGGCCATTGCAGAAGGAAAGTTATAAGTCAGTTGGCCAAATGGCAGTAACATTTTTATATACTCAAGTTCTAACTTCACACCAAATAAGCCTGGTCACCGAAGCCTAAGTGTTTAGAATGTTTCACACATTGTTATAAAACTTTATCTTCTAATAGATTTTCTTATATTTCTTTAAAACTAGTATCTATGAACGTGCGTGCGTTGCACGTTAATAATGACACATGATTATTTAAATATTTATTTATATGAAGGAACAATAAAATTTAATTAATAAGAGAAATTTTATGTATAATAATATAACAATCATCTAAATGCCGAAAAATATTATTACATTAGCATAATACATGAATTTAAAATAAAAGGACATCATCAAAACTTACACAAATGATCAATTTTGTCTTGTTAGTTAGATAATTATGTATTATAATTTAAAAGTATTTAATGTGATAGTATCTTAAAGAACACTTCTTTGTGAACAATATTTTTTTGTGTATGTTTCCTCCTAAGCGCTGCCTTAACCAGAACTCTTGTTGTCGATCTTGATATCCCTCTTGAAAGTGCAACATACACTTGTTCGTGCAAGAAAACATATTGTGTTAAATATAGTCCAATATTTAGTATGTTTGTCTTTGTACTTTATTTATTATATTTGCAAAACATAAGCATACTAAAAATTATTTTCACACAAATTTAGAAGGATATTCCTTAGTTTCGGAAGACGAAAGTTGAATTCAGGGATAAGAATATACTTAGAAGCACATTGATCAGTATCATAATTTTTGCATGTGTGACGTTATTGTCAAAATGTAACAACACGGCCGGTAGTTTTGAGAGTAATAGCCTCGATCCCCTATTTACCGCTTCTCCCTATCTATTTCTGCTATTGCGACTTGTCGGGAGGGTTCGTTTTAGTTTTTAGAGTGTTTTGGGACACTTGGTCCCTAAAACGGGAGCTTAAATCTTAGGATTTTAACCGTAGTCGGAACTGTGTGAAGACGACTGCGGAATGGATTTTCATCGGTTTCGTTAGCTCCGTTAGGTGATTTTGGACTTATGGGGATGTCCGGATAGTGTTTTGGAGGTCCGTAGCTTATTTAGGCTTGAATTGGCAAAAATCAAAATTTTGGAGTTTTGGACCGGTAGTGAAATTTTTGATATCGGGGTCGGAATCCGATTCCAAAAGTTAGAGTAGGTCCGAAATGTTGAATATGACTTGTGTGCAAAATTTGGAGTCAATCGGACATGGTTTGGTAGATTTCGGTATTGGTTGTGGAAATTTGAAGTTTCAAGTTTTTTAAGTTTGAATCGGAGGATGATTTGTGATTTTAGTTTGTTTGATGTGGTTTGAGGGCTCGACTAAGTTCATATGGTGTTTTAGTATTAGTTGGTATGTTTGGTCGAGGTCCCGGGGGCCTCGGGTGAGTTTCGGGTACTTAACGGGTTGAGTTTGGAACTTATGCAATTGTTGGAGCTGCTGCACCTGGTGTAATCGCACCTGCGCACTTTGGGGCGTAGGTGCGGCGCCGCAGAAGCAGCCATGGAGCCGCAGAAGTGGTTTTGACCCTGTCCAGATGGGACCGCAGGTGCGGCCATAGATCCGAAGAAGCGGACGCGCAGAAGTGGAAGAGAAGCGCAGATGCGGGCTCGCAGAAGAGGCCCTTATTCGCAGATGCGGACTCAGACCCCCTTAAGTGATTTTTGCACCTGCGATGGAATTTTCGCAAGTGCGGTTGAAGGCTCGCAGGTGCGAGATGTCTGGACAGAACACTTAAATGCAAGTGTTCGCGATTTTTGCTCATTTCCAACATTTTGAGGTCGGGTTTGGCGATTTCTTGAGAGCATTTAGAGGGGTTTCTTGAGGTAAGTCCCTTGTGCTTATTTTTTATCAATAATCTTGCTTCCTCATATATTTTTTCACCTAGCTAGTGTGTATTTAAGGTGGAAATTGGGAATTGGAGGCTAGGGATTATGAAGTTTGATTTGTGGATTTGGAGGACCATTTGGTCTCGGATTTTAGTAAATTTGATATGGTTAGACTCGTGAGTGATCGAACTTTCGTATTTTATGATTTTTACCCGATTCCGGGACATGATCCCCACGCGCGATTTTTGAGTTAATTTCGAAATTTTCGTTAACGTGCTGATTTCGTTAATTAGATGAGTCTATATTGTTGTATTTATGATATGTAATTGCTTTTGGCTAGATTTGGGCCATTCAGAGCCGGATATTCGTGGGAAAGGCATTGTGACCGATTGATTGAGCTTGGTTCGAAGTAAGTGGCTTGACTTTGTGTGGGGGAAATCCCCTTAAGATTTGAAACTGTTGTGATATGTGAGCGTTGTGTGCGTGAGGTGACGAGTACGTACATGGGCTAGTTGTGATAAAACCCGATTTTCTTACTGAGCAGCAATATGTTTTTCTTTTATTTTGAGTTATACCTTTTTAATGAGTATTAATATATTTTCATTCTTAATTGAGTGATTCCAATATATGTAGCTATCCTGTTTAGTCTAATACATCATGTCTGCGTGCCTTAATTGTTTATGTGAATTCTGTGCAGCATGCGTAGTAAATTTCCTGCTTCTTCCTTGACTGGTACTTAGTCTAAATCTTAAGATTTTGTGATGTAGTTGTATTTCTATTGTTTGCGCTGTATATTTACTTTGGGACTACGGAACGATAGTCCGGGAGATCCCCCTATACTACATACGGAACGGTATTCACGGAACGGTATTCCGGGAGATCCCCCTGTCTTGTATATTTACTTTGGGATTACGGAACGGTATTCCGGGATATCCCCTTGCACATTTATGTTGGGACTACGAGGCGGTATCTCGGGAGATCCGCTGTTGTGTTTATGTGTACTGAGCTGTTACCTTCTATGATTTCATTATTGTTAAATTTCGGCCTTTATTTTATTGCGGTATTTCACTATATATTATTTTATTATATATTTACCAGTAGGGCCCTAACCTGACCTCGTCACTACTCGACCGAGGTTAGGCTTGGCACTTACTGAGTACCGATTGTGGTGTACTCATGCTACTCTATGCACATGTTTTTCGTGTGCAAATCCAGGTGCTCCTTATCAGTCGCACTATCAATGAGCCGAGACAGCTACGGAGACTTCAAGGTATATTTGTCGCGTTCGCAGACTTCGGAGTCCTCTTCTTCCCCATGTCCATTATCTTCTGTATTTTTTTTATTTTGTTAGACTCTGATGTATAGAGACACTAGATTTTCCTTATGTAGTTTGTGATTCACGATATTCCGGATTTTGGGATTGTTGTGTATTTTTGAATAGTTGGTTAAATTTATATTTTTATTTTATTATTCCGTAAAATATTAGGCTTACCTACTTGTAGAAACTAGACGCCGTCACGACGTCACACAGAGGGGAAATTGGGTCGTGACACAAAACTTCTATATACCATTTGTGTGCTATTACATAGGCCATTCGGCGTTTTTAAGTTTTACAGTAGCATGACAGGCATATTTTACTTCAAAATCAACTTATATACAATGGAAGATCAACTTAGTCTATTATATATACAGTGACACTAACATACGTAAGAAATAATAAACTTGACAACAAACATGTATAGTAAAAGACTGTTTGGTATTAAAGTATTTAAGTATTCTTCTTGGTAATAATTATTGGTATCATTTCCTGCTGAACCAAAAACAGAAAAATATTTTGTTGTTACTATAAAATTTTGCAATCAACCTTTTATTTAATTGATCAACATATTCATTTCTGCTAACTAAGATATCTTTTTAATTCTATCATGCGATTTGCACAAATTGTGTTTTAATCTAATGATAGAAATATTTCTCTTATTAAATGCACTACTATTACCATTGGGATTGATAACCAAGTGTTCAAGAAGAACCAAATCATCTTTTATTGGATGCTCTTATTCATTTCCGACACGAAGCAAGAAGACACTGAATGCTGAATCTGTTCTTACTTTATATTTCTTGTCAGTTGAATCTTTTTCATTTGAGGCCAGAAGTATAACTTTGGCAAGCTATCTTTTACAATCTCTGTTTTTGTCTATTTTGGACTATTGATAATACTTTGACATAAATTACCTCCCAAACCATTAATCTTTTACCAAATGATTCATTAATATCCAATATATCTATCTCTCGAACTATATTTGACCCTTAGCCATAAGTGTTTTATCCCATATTATCAATTTTGCTTTTCTTATAAATTTAGCACAATTGCTCTGCTTTGATATATATATATATATTATGATTGTTATTTAAAGTGTTTGAAGAGGTATATCAAATCCAAAGTGGGTTGCCTCACAATAAAATCGTTATTGGTACACCACTTGCTATTATTGCTAACAGTCCCATGCCTCTTGATATGATATTTGCAAGTAATGTGTGACATAGAAATATTATTTCAATTCCGCTAGATGCATCTACAAAGAATAATCCCATTATACTCTTTATAATATAGTCTTGAAAGCTCGTTCTTGTTTAGGATATAGCTTTGATTGTGCTTCCAGACACCCGTATAGCATTATGATTCTTAATAATATATTAACCTTTTTACTTTGTGTTCTAACGCTCTTTTTATGGAATAAATATATGTACCCTAAGATTTTTTTTTAACTTGAATAAGAATTTTACTCATATGATGAATTTAAAAAAATAATTGAATTGGATTCTCTTGCCAAATAATTAAATACAATATTTAATTATTTGATTTTAACATAAAAAATAATTTATTCTATGTTTATTTAGATCTTAATATTATTTCATATCTTGTTTTGAATATTTAATTTTAATTATAATTTTATCCACCACAAATTTTATTTTCAAAGAGTAAAAGATTTATATGACATTTCACTTTTAGATCCTTATGGCTGTAGAACCATTAGTGGTATTGACTCTTACCTACCATTATTTTCTCTTTCTCACACATTTATATTCGTAAATATCTTTTTAGTTGTTGTTTAATAATTGGGTATTTTTTAATATTACACGAAAAATGGATTAAAAAAATATTATTAATTCAAATAATTCAAATATAATATAAAAATATATTATCGTGGGGGGGGGAGTATTTTTTTCTCAATTTCAAACAGTTCATTTAATATTACTTTTTTTTTGTATTGGACATTATGGAGTGGTAATGTATTGCCAATACGGAGGATTTTGATGAAATTGATTTTATTAAACCTTCTTACATATTCTTAATAAGAGTTTAATAGATAACTTTTTTATTAATTTTAAAATTTTAAATATTAAAAATTAGCATAGAAAGTATTGTAGTCCAAAAAATAAGTTATTACATTTATGCCCTTTCCCTATGAGTTCTTCCGTTTAATATTTTAGGGCTATTTTGGTATATTAATATTATATTTATTCTTTTATAATAATATAGGCTCTCAGTTTTTCTAAATGGGTTTGGACAATATAATACATTCTTAAATTAAATTAGTAATAGGACATTATAATACGTTTTCAAATTAAATTAGTAATAAAATTTTTTAAGAAGTATATCCTAAAAGTAATAAGATTACATGACTGAAGATATCTACTTGTTCAATTTTATATGAATTAAACATACGAAAGTAATTATACTAATAGGATTACTAAAGGTAATCATGTAGGATTTCTAACGTGTTGTATTATATCCTAAAACTAATAGGATTACAAGGCTAATGTCTAGAATTCCGATTATGTCTTTTCTGTGAGTTATTATGCTTAATATTAAAAGGTTATTTTTGTAATCCAATATTTTATTCATGCTTTTATAATAATATAGATAGATAGATATGGATTAATATCATGGATGGGGCACCAAGGAGGTTCGAAACACTATAATGAAGTCCGGATACAATAAAATACAAGAAACATGATATCATCATGCTACCCTTCCAAGAGAAAGAAAGCATACAAGTTTAGCTCATGAATTTTAACAGATCATAACAGCTTTCATGTAGTAAAATTATAGAACACTTAAATTTACAAAATCATCAAGACTAAAAAAACATAGCAAACCTGCAATTGTGCTTGCATTCGACATACTGCATTCCAAATCGAAATCCCTTATTGTTATTGTGATGACCCGATAGGTCATCTTTAAATTTAATAAATTATTTCTATGTTCTGAGACCTCAAATAGCACTATTCATTATTCCTCGTCTTGCTTGCGCAGTCCGTATAATTTTTCGAAAAGTTTTTATGTGAAAAATTGATTAAACTGTGAAATAGAGCTTTAAAACTCAATTGGGTTGACTTTGATCAATATTTTGAGCAAACGGATCCGGATAAGTATTTTGACAGCTCCATCAGGTCCGTATCGTGATTTGGACTTGGGCGTATGCCCGGAATTGAATTCGGAAGTCCCTAGCTCGAGTTATCGTATGTTGTCGAAATTTTGAAGTTTAAAAAGTTTAATGACTTAAGAGATTTGACTAATATTTAACTTTGTTGATATGGGTCCGTATTTTGGTTCCGGAATCCGGTATAGTCCCATTACTATATTTATGACTTGTCTGCCAAATTTGGTGAGAAACGGAGCTGGTTTGACGTGATTCGGACGTCCGGTTGTTAAAATAGAAGTTTTAATATTTTATTGGAAATTTTATTTGATTTGGGGTCCGATTCATAGTTCTAGATTTGGTGTTTTGATCGCGCGAGCAAGTTCGTATGATGTTTTTGGACTTGTGTGCATGTTTGGTTTGGAGCCCCGAGGGGCTCGGGTGAGTTTCGGGGTGGTTCAGGACCATTTCTAGGCCATTTTTGGCTGCTGATTTTTGGCTACAGCAGTGTGCTATGCGATAGCGGGTAATTGGCCGCAATAGCGATGAGTAAAATGGGAGAAACTGACCAGTGCTTCGCGGTCGTGAATGAACTTTCACAATCGCGTAGAGGAAACTTTTGTTGCACTAACCCGATTTTGGAAGCTTATATCTCGCAATCTATAAGGAATTTGGAGATGATCCAAAAAGGAAAGTTATAGTCCTTTGTATCTAGTTTTTAAAAAAGTAAACTATTTATCATTTGAAGTTGTGTACAAAATGTTATGTTTGGTACACTATAGACTGTCCGGGAAGATGTTTGGAAATCGCGAAGAAGTAATTTGTGTTGTATAGGGCTGGCTTTGGAAGCTTATATCTCGAAATCTATAAGGAATTAGTAGATGACCAAAACATGAACGTTGTAGATCTTGGTGTCTAATTTTCATAAAGATAAACTATTTATTATTTGGAATTTTGTATAAAAAGTTATGACTATGAAACTAGAGGCTGTCCAGAAGAGTTGGAGAGGGCTGTTGGAAAAATTGTTCTTCGCGATCGCGGGAATGGCCACGATAGCATAGAGTAAAAAACGCTGGAAAAAATTTTGTGCTTCGCGATCGCGGGAGTTTGGCCGCGATCGCATAGGGTAAATGACTTGGCAGAAATTAAGTTCTGGAAATGGCATTTCGTCCTATTTTTCACTTCTCACAATTTTGAGCTCGGATAAGACGATATTTGGGCGATTTTCACGGGAACACATTGGGATTTGAGGCTTTCGGACACTAATTCGCGAGGCAAGGGTTTATTGGAATCTTGAATTTGGTTGCGAAGCGAAGTAACTATCATGGTTAACCTTGACTTGAGGGAATATAACCCTTGAATGATTTGTTATATGAAATTCATGTGAACGGCGTATATGCGAGGTGACGAGTGTCTATACATCGTCAAATTAATTGTTTGCATAATTATTTGAAATCATAAATTGTTTTAAAACATGAATTAATTATTATATTAATTGTTTCTCTCATATTCCTTACTCAATATTATGCCTTGAATCCATGCTATAATTGTTACATGTTTATTTGGCTTATGTGATTTAATTGCTACTTGACATTTAGTATATTAGAAATTAAATTGCCTATTTCCACAATTAATTGCTGCTTGTCATTACTTGTTCCTAAATAATTTATAAATATTGTGTGCATTATTGCCTAATAATTTCTTACTGAATGTGATATTTATTGGAGTATTTTTATTATATTTAAGAGTTATTAAACTATATGGTTTGAGCGGGTTGCACGCCGCAACGGAAATAAAAAGTAATATATTGGGGGATCGGGTTGCACGTCGCAACAGATTATATTTTAAGTTTATATTGTTGGAGTGGGTTGCATGCCGCAACGTAAATTGATTGAAGAATTATATTGTTGGAGCGGGTTGCACACCGCAACGGAAATTGATTGAAATAATAGTTGGTTATGACTGCCGAGTTGGCTTCAACTGTTGAAATGAGTTACCTGTTTTATTTCTATTATTGTTGCTATTACTATTATTACATACAGGTTAATGTAAGTGACATGCCTTAGCCTCGCTACTTCGTCGAGGTTAGGCTCGGCACTTACAGAGTACATGGGGTCGGTTGTACTCATACTACACTCTGTACTTCTTGTGCAGATTTTGGAGTTGGTCCCAGCGGCGTACCATAGACTTGCTCGGATTTCAGCTACCCGGATGAGACTTGAGGTATAACTGCATAACATCCACAGATCCGAAGTCCCCTTCTACTTTATTTTTTTCGCGTGTGCTTTCTTTCAGACAACTTTATTTTATTCAGACCCTTATTTGTATTATTCTAGAAGCTCGTGTACTTGTGACATCAGATTCGGGGATGTATTTGGATGATTCGTTTGTTATGGTCTTCTTTATTTTATTTCAGTAATGAACTTCTGCTTAATTTAATTTTTTAAAAAATGATTAAAATTATTTTAATGTTGGCTTGCCTAACAAGTGAAATATTTGGCGCCATCACGGTCCTGAAGGTGAAAATTTCAGGTCGTGACAATTATACACATCAGATACATTCCTTGATTTTTCTTTTTCTTTTTCGTCTCCATATATATTCGAACACCCATATCGTTCCGAATTTTTATTGGATAACAACTTTCGTTCCCTGTGTATTTGATCTCGATGATTTTTAATCATTAGGTCCTCTGGAATTGTGTTATTCAATTGACTATAATTTGAATCTCCATTGACTATAATTCCGTCAACATCAAAATCTATATATCTCCCGAAACTCTCCCACCGACCATTGAGCTGAAGCATTATTGCCAATTTTGACATTACATCCCCAAATTTAATTCAATTGTAGAGAAAATAATTTCACAAACCTATAAAAACTTTAGAAATCAGCTATATGTTCAGAGCCGATTGTGAATACTTCACATTAATCTGCAATTGTTTTCTTCATTTGTTTTTTGAATTGCTTGCCTTGTTTATGGAAAACAAGAGGAAATCTTCGTTAAAGAAGGATTCTGCAAAAATTGGGGAGATGATTGCGTATTATGTTTGATGTAGATTTTACCGTCTAACTTTTGTAACTGAAATATATTCTCTTCCAAATATCGCGCATCTAAAAATAAAAGTCCACGAAAATAAGGAGTCTATTTTAAACGATTGTATATTTTTAGGGAAAACGTATTTATGGCAGGTAATTTCTAAAACTAGGATAATTTAGTTAAATATGTTTCATATAATGTATAGCAAAGACAAAATTTCATATTATAGTAGTGAAAAACCGACCATTTTAATAGTCCAAAATACATTTAGAGCCTGCCTATCCAATTACTCCAAGTCGGGCCAAACCCAATCCGTTATATAGATATAGCGGCAAATCTACCTACTCTATTAAAAAACAAAAATATTATTTGAATAGAAAACTGGGGCCGAGTCGTTTCGATACTTCGCACCGGCACGTGTTTCTATTTCTGTCCCCGTCACTCTAGAATTTCGATCTTCAATCTCTGATCATCTACCGTCTGAAGATTCTTCGATTTAAATAGCTTTATTCACCACTATAGTGGGTTCTTGCTTCTCGCAATGCCTTTTCCTTTTCTTCCGAAATTTAATTATACCTTTGGCTGCTACGCATTATAATTGAACTGAAATTAATTGTTGCTGGTTTTTCTTGAGTGCTAAATCAATATTGCTGGAGCATATACTATATATGAGTAGATGGAATTGAATTAAATCATAGTTTAAATTTACAACGGTTGAAGATCAACTATAATATTTCGGTAGAGCTGCAATTCGGTCATTGTTTGTCAAGGGAGGCTCTATAAAATTAGTGGCCTAAAGCCAAATTTTAATAAGAGGCTTTATACTTTTGTTATTAGCACGTATACATACGTATGTGCAAAAAAATTAATCTTGCCATTTTTTCATACTTGTTATTTATAGTATATATATTCTTAAATGACATAAAGTCTTTAACTTCACATAGTAATATTATTATCTATATTAGAAAAGAATAATTTAAATAAATGAGATATTAGACATGTATTTGCAATGTGTTACTTTTGATATTGTTTTAAAAAATGTATTTACTAATATGAAAATTTAAGTAGTTTAATTCAAAGTTTTAAAAAAAAAATTGTTGTTAAAGAGTAGACACCTTTCTTTGTTTTTTACAAGTTTTTTTGTACTTTTTAAATTTTTTTCTACAAACATTAATATTGTCTAATTTGAAATAAAATTATAAAATTCATTATTAAAAATTTTGGGGGTCCTAAATCAAGGCTGTACTAGTCTACTACTAGAGCCACCTGTCTACCCTTCACATTTTCAATCAAATTTATAGAGTCTCACTTAAGATAAGGCAACAATGACAATAACATTAAAGGTAGTGAGTATATCATTCAGTTACCAAATATGAATGAAACTAGTTGAACAATACGTTTATGGTGGGGCAGTAGTCTGTAAATAATTATTGATCGTCAATGAGGGGTGACTCAACAAAACTGGTGGCCTAAAACCAAAATATATTAAAAAGACCTTGAAACTTCTTTTATAAAATCTACATAATATTGAGACACAAAAAAAATCTACATGACTTTGGTGAGAGCGCAACTCATGATATATGAGTTAGGCGCACGTCATATGGTATTGAATTCTTTCCTTAAGTGAAAATGGTAAAAGGTGAGCCCATTATCCATCGTGTTTTGAACCTTACGACATTTGTCTCGGGGATTTCTTAGTTAAAAAAGATGAGATGCAAAGAACTTACTTTCCGGTGTGTGGATAAATAAAATGTGACAAAAAGGACTAGTTAATTTACAACTTGTTTGGATGGTTGTTATCCATAATTTTATAATGTATTGTATTGTGTTGTATTGTATTGCATTGTATCGTTTTATAAATATAACGTTCAGATAGATATTATTGTTTATTGTTGTTAAATAATATTTTGTTGTTTGGTTTGAATGTATCGTATTGTACTGTAACTGATAAGTTTAATAAAATACCCTCAATTGTTTAAATATTAAATTTATCAAGAATTATGCATAAATATAATTTAAGAAAATTCCTTTCTACTAATTTATCACTAAACATGTCTTATAAATAGACTAAGCAATTAAATTCATGCAAATTCTAACTAAATTAGCAATTTTACATTGGAGTTGGAAGTGACAGAAGTTTTGAAAAAAAAAAAGGGACGAAGACAAAATAGGTTATAAGTGGGAGATTTGGAGTTAAAAAAAAGAAGGTAAAGGGTGAAATAGAATTATGGAGTAATAAGTTAGGGTATAATTGGAAAGAAAAATAGGAAACAATCCCACCACACCAAATCGGTTGTTTAAAAAAATGCGACTTTTCATTGTTCTGGAACAATAGATTTAACTATACAATACAACCAATTTTAATGAAACAATCAAAACAAATATTGTTTTGGGATAACAATACAATACGATACAATGAGTAACAACCATCCGAACGAGCTGTTAGAGAATTTGAGTTGAAATTAGAAAGTAAAATTGCGAGAAATGTGAAAAAAGACCATACATAAAAGAAGAAAAATAAAATTGATGAGAAGGTAAATATATTATTTAATTTAGTGAGAAAAATATATCCAATTAATTCATTCAATTTTACGTTTACCAAATGTTAAAAATGATTAAAATTTGAAATCTTTTATTACTAATTATATAAATATAAATTATGAGTATATATTACTTCCTCCGTTTCAAATTAGATGAAGTATTTTCCTTTTTAGTATTTTCCAAAATAAATGACATATTTTTAAAGTTGGAAATAATTTAACTTTAAACTATTCATTTTATTCTTTAATGAAAATTTTTTATAACCACACAAATGTTATGAGTTTACAAAACTTTTATCCTTAACCTTTTAAAAGACAAGTTTTAAAAATTTTCTTGTCAAATAAATTGGAACACGGAGGGAGTATATAATAATATAATAGTGTTTCGCCTTAAATATTTGGGGGGCCAAATCACTTGCCTAACCCTAGAACCGCTCTTCTGCCCTTATTTTGGATTAGGAGGAGATGAGTCAATTCTGTGATGTAAAGGTTCGATAAAATTCATGCAAATTGGTGTATGTTCTTATTTTGAACATGTATGTATGTTTGGTTTTGAATTTGGATTTTCATTCTTTTGTAGGACGGACAAATTGGAGGCGTTAATGTACTGGTGCTTGCTGAGGATGTTATGGTACCAGTTAGTGTGGTATCCAGTGCAATCAGCATCGTAAGGAAAGAGGGGATTGACAAGTTGGACCCTAATATTATTACTCAAGCTTCATCCCAGAGTAAATTTTACCTCTCACAAAAAAATAAAAAATAAAAAATCTCCGAACTGATACTTCTCTGCTCTGCTTATGCTGTGACTACGAGTGACTCATTTTGATGACTAGTCTATGTGGTTTTTATTATGTTCTTGGATTCTTTTTTCCAAGTCCTTTGCTATGTTTATATATTTATCACTATGTTCATTCCTATCAAAAAAAGAAGTTTGTTGCTATGTTTATCGGAGGTTTTATATGCAGAAGATTTTTATTTCAAATTTGTTTTTGGGATTTGATGATGAAAGAGAGAAGGTAGGAATTTTCTATAAAGTGGTCAGGTTTATATTAATAGGCGGTGAGAATCAGTGTGTTGGAATTGCAATATTATAATCTAAGAATTGTGTCTATTTTTGTGATGTAGCTCTTTCTTTGTGTGGATCAAATCTCCGGCTGTTTGTTTCAGAAGTAAATTAGTACGGATCAAATATCAGAATTGAGGGACCAATATCAGTTAATCTGAGTCCAAGTGGCAGCAATTTGAAGCCTCTGGGAAGATTCTGATTGGTAGTTATTGGAGATAAAGATGAGCTCAAGGAAGCCGTTTGGATAAATTGGAAGTGAAAATACTGATAAAAAAATAAATTGGAAGAGGAAATTGGTGGAAAAGAGGAAGCTGCTTGAATAAGAAAGAAGCTAAAGAGGTTCCAGCCAATTTAAACCAAAAAGATAAAGAGGGACTATATGGTTTTTCTTGTTCTGGGTTTTATTTACTTAATTTTATAGCATCCAGAGCCCTTGCTTATTTCATATATTAGATTATTAACTCTGAGACAAAGGGAAAAAGCTCTTCTTCACCGTAATGATGTGATGAAAACATGAAATTGGTATGTCAGAGAGAAACGAGACAGAGAGATCGCCCTGATCCAATACAGTTCCAATACTTTACTGATCAAAAGGAAAAGACAGAGGGGTGTAGGGGTGGGGAACCATCTGCAGATAATAAATTCCCAAGTGGGTTAGGATAGAAAGGGAGCTTGTCTTCTTCCTTTATTTTTATTTTTCCTTTTCCTTTTCTGTGCTCTCTGCTTAAGTGTCTAATACCACTCTTTTGTAAGTGCTTGCCCCGTGGCCCTAGATTCTTGTGATATTGAATCTTTTCCCTGTGTTAACCTCTGGTTATTACAGGCCTGACATCAGTGAAGTCTGCTTCTATGGATATCGTTGCTCTCATCTGTAGGTCCCTCGAGTTTCCTAGTGATAAATTGTGTGGGGACATCTCAAGAGTGTTGAAGCCAGGTGGAACAGTCCTACTTAGTCTAAGTTCTCAGTTAATCTCGAAGGTTACTGAATCCTCCCTTTGTGCGTATTTTTTAGTGGAAAATTTGTATGCATGTGTGAATTGTCCTTTCCATCTGAATTGCAGGAAAATTCTACCCATGAGCGCACATTATTGTTGGCTGGATTCTCTGATGCACAGTCATCTGAAGCTGGCCAGTCTTTCGTGGTTAGTATTATATCCATGTGCCTTTATTTAACTTCCTGTCTTCCTCCAACCCCCTTCAATACAATGATTCTTTTATCAGAGAACTATTAAGTTCCTTCTTCCATTTTAAATTCTCATAACACCTTTTATATGATGAAGTTAAATTGGCATAACACCTATTTCATGGCATGATGACGCTCATTGCTTCATTGTTATTTGTGCGACATCAAATTTGCAACTCTAGACATTTAGATAAAATTTGAAGTTTATTCAGTTTTCAACTTCAAATTTGCGCCTCTAGGCATTTAGACTAAGTAGGACTGTTCCACCTGATCAGATGAGCACTTCTTACAAATGTTTCAGTGTGTTTTCTAATGATGCACAATGCGTGATTGGGTTTGCCTTAAATACAAATAAAGATGTTCAAATTAACACAACAAATATAGATGATGGAGCAGGCTGTAAAGTTTTAGTTGCAGTGGCCAGGTTAATTGATTGGGGAATGCAGTGGGTTTGCTCGGTGACAGTGGGCAAATGTCCCGAGGGAAGGTCAGCAATTGAGTGGCCAGAGTTTAGGTTTTCTCATGCTTTTCTTATTTGTCTTAATGTTTCTGGCTTAGTCTCCTTTTGCGTTGCATTAACCGGTGAACATATAGCATGTATAGATCTGTTAAATCTGTGTGGAATTTCTCCTTCCTTAGTATCTCAAGAACAAAAGAATTCATCTCTGAAGATTATAGAAAGTCGTATTGAAGAGAAGAAATGTGGTCAGTTCATCAATCAGGAGGGGGATTATGTTGGTAGAAGAAGGTTCAAAAGGCTTCTTGTCATTTCCCATTCCTTGACTTTTTGTGTGATCGATGAATATGGTTTAACATATGTAATAAATGTGGATGACCATATCCCAAAGAAGTACTGTTCACTTGAGAAATTACACCCTCAGTATCAACAGTTGGGTAATGAAATGTTGGCTGCTTGGGAGGTAGGTTCTGCTGAAATTGGCTATCAAAAGGGCTTTTCTGATTTTTTCGGTGGGAAGGAACAAAGTAAATCATCCATTATTAGAGAGTCTTCTTTTACTGCTAGTACACATGGGGAAAGGAAGTATGATTCATATGGGAGTAGCCTATCTGATGCTACCGATGTAAATAAGAATGAGATTTTTGGTAGTAGATCGCATTCATGCCATAGCAGAAAAGGTTTCATTGGTATAGATGGATCCAAAGAAGATGCTGTTGTTTGTTTTTCTCCTTTTGGGCTCACTCGGCTAGTTAAGAGAAAATATTCTGAGGGAAATGTCAAGTGTCAACTTGTTCATTCCAGTTTACATGTAAACTTGACAGTAAATGATGAGAGCTGCTATAGCATTCACGGTTGGGATGCTGTAGTTGACGAAGCTATAGGTTGTAGTTATCATGGTTTTTGTATTTGGTCACAAAGGACGGTATTGCTGTAGTTCTGCCTCGTCTTTCACTTCCTTCGAATTTCTATCCTGTCGAAGCAATTGGATACCAACAATCTTGTTATAGTGCTGGCTCAAAGTATGGGGCGCATAAGTTTCATGAATTTGAATGCACAAAAAGACCTTTTTCTCCTTGGAAAGTAAAGGTCTTGGATAAAGCTCTCTTGTATGATGGGCCTGAAGTGGCAGATCAATTATGCTTGGAAAATGGTAATTTGTTGAAGCCGAAATACACCCTTTTACTAGCTTTCACATTTTTCTCCCCACGAAGTTAAATAATTCCAGATTAATTTATAAATATGTTCTGTTAGAGTTTGTTTGGCCTAATTGTCTGTGTCCTAATTTGTTACTTTGTGCTGCACTGCTGCTTGAGTTTTACAGTTTGTGCACATGCTTTCATTGTTAATATATGAAGCTTATCTTGCTCTTGTTAGCATTTTTCTTTCAGGCACTGGGTTTTTTGTGCTTTGTGACTTTTTGACAGAAGTTTCTTGTTTATAATTGCTCTAGGAAAAATAATTAAAATTATCTTACTCTTGTTAGATATTTCCTTTTAGTGATGGGCTTTGAAGTTGCTCTAGGAGAAATAATTAAAATTATTTTACTCTTGTTAGATTTTTCCTTTTAGTGATTGGGCTTTTTAAGGCTTGTTGACTTTTTGACAGAAGTTTCTTGTCTAAAATTGCTTCTTGTAGTGTAGCTTCTGTCAGTTGTACTCTTTCTGAAACAACCTTTGGGAGTTGGCAGTTGAGTTATTGCAGAATATGAGATTGTGTTAGTATGATGTAAGCAGTGTTGTTAAAGGCTCACTTGAGTCGTACTTAAACCCTGAAGTTTGGTGCTGCGCGGACTGGCATTTGTCTTTGCTTAAACGGCGGTAAAACACAGGCATCAAAGAACTAAGGCACATGTGCAGCATCTCTCTTGGGCTCTATCCTGAAAAGAGCAACACTAAACAACAAAGACATTTCATTTATATTACTTAGCTGTTAAGAAAACTGGGTGAATAAATATTTTAGTGACTAGGCATAGGAAATTAAAAATTTAGTGTTAGAGAAGGCATAACTAAATTCTAATTACTTTGGTTTAGATATCTAACTCATCAATATTATAACTACTGATGTTTCTTTTACTTTAGTTAGCTTTACTATTTTTGATGTCATTACTTTTTTGTTCATAGGATTTTCATCATAGCTTTTTCACTCTTGTATTTTTCAAACCTGTTTTGAAAAACGCTTTTCTTGAGCCGAGGGTCTATCGGAAACAACCTCTCTACTCCACAAAGGTAGGGGTAAGGTCTGCGTACATCGGCCCCTCCCCATACCTCACTTGTGGGATCACACTGGGTATGTTGTTGTATTCAGTTTTCAACTGATCGTCGCACCACTCTCATATGTTGAAGTTATTTAAGGAAGCCTTGAAGTTAGTCATTATAGGAACACTTAGATTAAGTCCGGTGTTTTAGGAGTCCTTCAGTTTGGCTATATATGTATGATGTTGTTATAGGGATACATGTGAAATTTAGAGACTCTTAGTTGTAGAGAACCCATGTTTGTTTTAAAGATACATAATTGCGATGGAATGATTTGGGCCCAAAGAGGATAGACAAACACCCGACTCTCCTACTTGCTTGAGATTGAGACATAGTTGTTGTAAAAAAACCTTGAAGTTATTGATCTTGACTCAAATAAATTGTGTGGTTAATTTAATCTCTGAACAGATAACAGCAAAGAAACCTTCATGGAAGGTTGGTTCATCCTTCTCTATCAAGAAAGTCACAAAAAGTTTGCCGAAAGTTCAGATTGATGATGATTCAGATCTCATTGATGAGGATAGCCTTCTCAGTGAAGAAGATCTGACGAAACCTCAATTGCCAAGTGGTAATAACGTGCACCGGGATTGCCTCACTCTGGCATTATCAGTTTCTCCATTAGTATTTTGAACTCAATTTGTTGTACACTTGGTGGTGCAGTTGGTGATTGTGAAGTTGGAAAGACAAGGAAAGCATGCAAAAATTGTACGTGCGGAAGGGCTGAAGCTGAAACAAAAGTGCAACTTGGACCAACGGCGGAACAGCTGAACAATCCACAGTCAGCCTGTGGCAGTGTATGTCTCCTTCTATATTGATTTCTGTTATACTAGTTGATTACTCTCGTTTTCCAAAACTTCTGGCGTATTTTTCAGCCTTTCAAATAACACCTCTTTGAATGAAAAAATTCTTCTTTCGAAGTATTCAGAATGGTGTTAACTTTTAGCCTTTTAAAAAAGTTGTTCGGTGGCTATACAAAAGTAAAGAATCTGCTCATTTTTGTGCGGTTTTCTACGAAATTTACTCCCTATATAGTCTGATAGTTGCCTTTCACTATCTCAATTCAACTCTGAATTTCTAATAAATTTTTGAATAGGTGCATACGCTAATGTCTTTACTAGTCGTCAAGCTAGTTCATCTAATTTGAGTGTATAGGAGGGAGTACTTTAGTTGAGTAGTTTCTGCAGAAAACTGAAAATCTATTTTCAAGTGCACTGCCATCTACTGATATACTTGTATATTTGGTTGTTGATTGGTGTTATAGTGTGATTTAGCAGACAGCTGGACAACTAGTTAGTTTCTTTCTTTTGATTATTACCTTCATTGATCAGCCTTTGAGTTTTGCAATTAGTCTTCTTGTTAATTGTTTTTTCTGGGACATGTCTTCTATGTTGACAGTGTGGTCTAGGTGATGCTTTCCGTTGCAGTACGTGTCCTTATAAGGGTCTTCCTCCGTTCAAACTAGGCGAAAAGGTACATGGCAAGAACAAGTTATTCCCCTCTATTTTTCTATTTCCTTCTCTAGGTTTCATTATGCAGGAATAAATATACATTTATATATTCCTTACTTACCTAAGGAAAAAGATTGCAGTATACATGAAGACGATGTGTATTGACATTTTATTGTTATGATGCCAGTATTTATGGTGAACATGAAAGTGAAACCTTTGATTATTGACCAAAATCTGATTGCCTCTTTGAAGCTTTTGTCTCACCAATCATTTGTTTATGGAAATAATGCATTTAGATGACAAGCAACTGAGTTGTGATTCTGCTCTTTGTTAGAATCCTGATTAAGAGGAGGGTAATATGAACTGGTTTATGATTGGCATCTCAAGTATTCTTTCTTTTTTTTTTTAAATTTTTTTTTTTTTACTAGAAGTTCTGATTTGTTACTTTGCTTTGTTTGGATCTCACATGTGGCTGTCTTAAAATATGAACAGACCCAGTTGACCTGTTTAAAACCGATGGTGGATCCTAAATTTAGGACTATATTTATGGAAGGCTTTGAAATGATGCCAGTTGTTAAATCTCATTGGGTTTTGCTTGTTGGTGGTTAAGAATAATAACTTATGTCTCATGGTCGTCACTACCATGTAAAGAAAAAGTTCTTTTGAGGATTTAAAAAGTTCTCTTGGTATTGAGTTTTGAATAAAATTCAATATACATTATAAAAAGAAGGATTAAAAAAATCACAGCCAGATTTTGTCTAATTATCCCGGAGGAGAGCGAGTCTCATTGTCACAGCCATATTTGTTTATTGCACATAATTGAGGCCTTGGGCATCAGACTGATGCTACTGATGATTTGGTTGCTTGATTTTTTTTTTTTTGTTTTTTGTGAAATGGGAAACCATTTAATCCAACGCGATCAGTTATGGCTGTTGCACTTGATGTTCTTTTTCACTGAGCATAATGATTCCTGGGGAGAGAAGAGCCCTAGTCTCTGGTTGATTTCATTATTATATTCTTGTTTGCATTGTGATGTGTGATAAATTCCAATTGAGTATGACACCTCTCTCACTGCTTTGGCAGGTAACGCTTTCTGGGAATTTTCTTGATGCTGACATCTAATTGCAGATGATAACAGTCGATATGAGATTGCAGAAACTGTTATAATTAGTTCAAAATTAGTTTGTTCATTTTGGTTGAGGTGAGATAAGTGAATGTGTAATAAGTGAGCGAAATAGCAGTGGACTGTGAACATAAAGGTCTCTCTCTCTCTCTCTCACACACCCCTTGCTCTGGTATCTTGTGTATATGATCATTTGGTGTTTGTTGCTCGATTGGAAAGAAAATGATGAACACCAGGAGGATTGGTGATCTCGAGTGTGAAAGGTAGAGTCTCTGACTCGCAATTCTTAGCACTGTGCGTTTGCTCGCTTTTTGCCATCATCTTGTTTGGTTTTTGAGGGGGTCTCTGAATGCCAAATCATCTAGAATGGAAATATGAAACATGTCTACGCCTGCTATTTCTGCGTGATAGTATTTTTTGCGCAACCAATAGTTTTCGGAATTTCGCCAGACTGCATGTGTGTCTTGAGTTTGATAGCGGATGGTCCATGCTCGTTTTCTAGTACTTAGTACGGAGATAAGGGGTAGTCAATAGAGTAAATTTTGTTTTACTTGATTAATTTTTAATGGTAGGCAAATAATCCACCTTTTGAATGAGACTGATAACCTCCCCGTTGGTTTAGGTAAGAAGTCTATACTTAGGCCAGAGAATACCATGAATTGGACAGTTGAAGAATTGGAAATCACTTCGCACTATTTGGTATGCAAAATCATTAAACATTTTCAAAATGAAACTGAAAAATTTGAGAGCAGCATCCATTCAGAACTCTGTAGGTAGGAGAAAAAGATGCTAAACAATATCCATAGAATTTCGACGAAAGTGGCAACATGATTGATGATACAGTACCCTCCCTACAAATATTGCAATATTAACTTTATTTCGCTGAAGCGTTTAACAATTTTCATTTTCTATCTGCAAATCATTTTGATTACCTTAGTTTGCCTTAAATTTCAAACTCCTCCTTCAACATTAAAAAATAAATATTTGCTCCCCTATCATATGCATTGTCTATTTTACCCTTGACCTTTTTAATTTCTCCTCTATGCATATAATTCTTTTATTATATTTAAATTGATAAAACACTTAGCTAAATATCTTATTATGAATTTTATAATTAAAGCTCAATAAAATTTAAGTAGAATAGTACATTTATGAATTTGTAACAAATTTATCGTTACTCCTTTTTATTGTTACTTTAATATTAATATTATAAATAGAATTGTATTCAAGTTTTATAAATGTTAAGATTCTTCAAGGTTTAGCTACAACTGTTTAGAATGTTATAAATATTAAGATTCTTATGTCTAACTAATGTTTAGAATGTTATAAATATTAAGATTCTTATGTCTAACTAATTAACTAGCAAGTAGATTAATAACTAAAGATACTAATGGCCGAAGACAAGATTAAGAAAGTTTAGAGTTATGATTTCCCAAATTGTCAAAAGGTATGTTAACGTTGACCACCCCTCAAGGCTCTGATTACTTAAATTATATTACAATGGCCACCTTCCCTCTCAAGTCTCAACCCTCCCGCAAAAGAAAGAAAAAACTGAAAAAGAAAACAGCAAGATTTGCATTCTATTGCATAAACAAAAAACGTAAATTCTGTTAGTGACTTATAATAATCTTTGCTTCCTTAACATGATCCGTTAGAAAGCATTGCATGACGAAAACACTTGTAATCGAGGAAAAGCAAAGGAAAGCTGTTGAAAATGAGCTGTTTAATATGAAGAAGCTTGTGCCTGAGACTGAGAGTGAATCGCGAGGAACAATTCAAGGTTTGCAAGCTTCAGACATGGATGTAATTACTGTTTTTCCTGTTAGTATGCTCTTGACTTGTATTGCTTTTCCAGGACATAGGAAAGGTCGTTCTACTCTAATGGATGATGGTGTTCTAAGATGGTTGATAACCATCTCTAACATTGAACTTGCTCTTTGCCATTTGGCACAAAATGGTTAGCTACTTGTCCAAACTTATTTCTTGTTATAGATGATGATTCAGGAAACCTATTACAGTAATATGCAGATGTATATATAGTTTTTAAGATAGCTGAAAACAGCTAAACCTTCTGGCCTAGTGGTATACCTTTGCTCTTGTTAGTGTAAGAAATCGAGCTGTGAGAAAGGATTTTACATAAGAAAATCCTAGAAAATAGAAAGAGGGAAGAGAGAGTTTATTTCATCGGAAAATATACAGAAGATATAGAAATAAACATGATCCCTTTCTAGATAGTTCTCCTACTATATATACATGAGCTATTAGTAAAAAATATATAGACTAAAATGTAAGAAATAAAAGTTGTAATAAAGCTAAGTGGGCTACCGGGTATCAACTATTATTGGGCTTGGATATGGGCTCCCGTTAACACCCCCCTCAAGCTGGAGGGTGAAAACACTCCTAGCTTTCCCAAGATAGAATGATGAAGGGGACAATGCAAGGCCTTAGTCATAATATCTGCCAGCTGATCAGAACTACGAACAAACTGAAGAGAAATCAGCCCAGAAGAGAGACAATCGCAGACATAATGGCAATCCACATCAATGTGCTTTGTGCGCTCATGAAATACGAGGTTCTTAGCAATATGTAAAGCATCCTGACTATCACGGGCAGTAATAGAAAGTCCAAGATCACCAAGATGTCAAACAAGCCAAGACACTTCAACTACGACCTTTCTCAAAGCCCTATACTCTGCTTCAGCAGAGGAAAGTGAAATAGTAGGATGTTTCTTGCTCTTCCAAGAATGGGGCAGCCACCGAGAGTAATAAAAAAGTCAGTGACAGACCTCCTTGATAAATCACAAGTGGCCCAGTCATAATCAGAAAAAACAATAAGAGATAGATCAGATGCATTGGACAACAAAATCCTCCGAGCTGGTGCAGACATAAGGTATCTCAAGACATGCAGGGCAGCCAACATATGAGGGACCCTGGGAGTCTGTAGAAATTGACTTAAATGCTGAACAGAATAAGCAATATCAGGCCGGGTATGTTGCAAGAAGTTCAGCTTGCCAACTAGTCTTCTGTAAAGACTAGGGTCTGGGAGAGGGTCACCCATGTCAACAGTCAACTTAATAGAAGGGTCCAAAGGGGTGGAAAGAGGAGAAAGATGAGAGCATTTGAATTCCTCCAACAAGTCTGAAGTATACTTGTGTTGATGCAAAACAAAACCATCAGAATGGGAGGAAACTTCAAGGCCCAAAAAATAATGAACCAAACCAAGGTCTTTGATCTTAAATTGATCATCCAAAAACTATTTTAAAGCAGTCATTTCAGCAATATCAGAACCAGCAAGAAGAATGTCATCAACATAGACCACAAGGTTGACCAAAGAAGCACCAGAAGACTTGGTGAATGAGGAGTAATCATTCTTGCTGGCAATGTAGCCTTTGGAGAGAAAAGCATCAGACAGTTTAGAAAACCACTGCCTGGAAGCCTTCTTAAGGCCATATAAGGACTTCCTAAGTCTGCAAACCAAATGAGAAGCAGTAGAAGAAGTGGAGGAAGAGATCTGAAGACCAGGGGGAATCCTCATATACACTTCCTTATGGAGATCCCCATGAAGTAAGGCATTATTGACATCAAGCGGAAAAACAGTCCAATGTCTCTTGACATCCAAAGAAAGGAGGCACTTAATAGTAGTGAGCTTGACAACTGGAGAGCAAGTCTCTGTATAATCAATACCCTCCTTCTGAGTATCACCCCTAATGACAAGCCTGGCCCTGTATCTCTCAATGGAGCCATCAGACCTCTGCTTAATCTTCTATACCCACTTGCAGGGAATGGATTTCTTATGAGAAGGTAGAGGGACAATGTCCCATGTATGATTTGTCTCAAGAGCCTGGAATTCCTGTAGCATGGCCTCTTTCCAAGCAGGATTAGATGCAACCTGCTGGTAATATTGAGGGTCAAGCATGTGCAAATCAGAGGTAGAAACCTTGTAATTCTGGGAGATAGGTGGGGAAGATGATGGAAGAACAGAGGAGCAAACAAAATCTGATAGGTAGGTTTGTAGGTTAACAACTCTGCCTGATCTCCTGAGATCAGAAAGAGGGGGATGGGGAGGAGAACCAGAAGATGAAGGTGGAGGAGAAGGAGAGATTGGTGGAGAAGTATTGGTAGGAGGAATCAAGGGAGAAAAGGTACAAGGTGTTGGAGGAAGAGAGGCAATATGAGGAACATCAGAATCAACAAAATCAGTGGGAGGAGAAGGGAACGAAGAGGAAGGAGGAAGGTGGTAAGGAAAAATGTGTTCATGAAAAAACACATCCCTAGAAAAGAATACAGGATGAGTAGAAAGATTAAGAAGCTTATAACCCTTCTTCCCAAAGGGTTATCCCAAAAACACACAAAAAATGACTCTAGGTTTGAATTTATCCATGCCATGCTTGGGGCTAGTAGCATAGCAAAGGCACCCAAAAGACCTCAAATGATCAAAAAAAGGAGAATAACTATGCAATTTTTGAAAGGGGGAAATGTTATGAAGGACAATGGAAGGTAATCTATTGATCAAATAAGTGGTTATGAGAACACAGTCACCCCAATACTGGAGGGGAAGTTTAGATTGATACAAAAGAGCCCTAGATACTTCCAATAGGTGTTTGTGTTTTCTTTCAACCACTCTATTTTATCGAGGAGTGTGATGGATACTAGTTTGATGGAGAATGTCATTGGCAGAAAAAAATTATTGGGCTTCAGAGCTAGAGCCTAGCTCATAAGCATTATCAGGCCTAAAAGACTGGACAGTTGAGTGAAAATGAACTTTCACCATTGTATGAAAAGCTTTAAGCACATAAAGAGAATTGCTCTTGCATGACAATAGATGAGTCCAAGTGACTCCGGAGAAATCATCCACCAAGGTCAAAAAATACCTGAACCCATTATAAGTCAGAGTATTGTATGGACCCCAGATGTCAATATGAACAAGCTGGAAAGGAGTAGAGGAATGAATAGAGCTGTCAGAGATTGGCAATCTCTGTTGTCTTGCCATTGGGCAAACATCACAAAAAAATATTTGTTTAGATGAAATCTTACCAGATAAAAAAGAGATAAATTTCATTATATTAAAAGGAACATGTCCCAATCTTTGATGCCAAATCACATCATTTTTATTAATATCAGAAGAAGTACTAGTACAATGGGTAAAAGAAATATTAGCAAGACTAGATTGAACATTATAAGATGCACTAGAATTATTGCACTGAACATGATTAGAAATAGTGATAAGAAGAGAAACAACAGACATAGTAGATGAAGTCATGGCAAGATGCAAGAAGTACAACCCATTTGCAGCTTTACCAATTTTCAGTGGCCTCCTCAGAGAAGGGCCTTGTAAAATGCAGGTAGAAATGGTAAGAGTTGCAATGCATCTGAATTGAACAAGGAGTTTGTGAATAGATATGAGATTGAAATGAAAAGAAGGAACTAACAGAACATTATGTAAAATCATATCTGGCCTGAGTTGTATAGATCCAGTAAACATGGCTTTCACTTTATATCCATTAGGCAGAGTTATTAAGAAAGGAGTAGTAAGTGGTGTTAAGTTAATTAAAAGGTGTTTGTGTGGTGTCATGTGGTTGGTAGCACCTGAATCTAGAATCCAAGAATTTGAACCTAAGCTTGAAACTAGATATGCATGAAAAGCAACAGAATGTACTTCGGGATGATTAAACACACCTGCAAAGTGAGCAAACCAGTGTTTTATGAACCAGAATTTTCAAGATGTATGATAGGATGATGATTCAGCTGTTGAAAAAGGGTCATGAGATGGTCATATTGCTCCTTGCTGAAGCCATGACCAGTGGTCTCAGAAGACTGTTCATCAATGTGATTATGATGATGAAAACGACCTTCAGATTGCATACAAGCAACAAACCTTTTGCCTTTGGTGAACTTGAAGTCAGGGAAAACCTATGAAGTTTGTAACACTTCTCAATAGTATGACCAGTCTTTTTGCAGTATTTGCAAGACAATTAAGAGGAAGAACGTGAGCCTCTCTTTTGTTCAAACTGGAACTTTTGAGTAAAAGATCTAGCAGGTACATGAACAGGGCTGCTAGAAGCATTGAATGAGGCTGACTCATTTGAGAAGCTGGAGATAGGATCTGAAGTCTCCTTTTGCTTTTCATCATGTTGAAGCATATAAGAGGCTTTGCTTAGGGATGGAAGGGATGGCATCATCAAAATATTACTCTTGCAAGTGGAATATGACTCATTTAAACCACTAAGGAATTGGTATATTTTCTTCTGTTCAATGAATTTTGGTAAGGATCCACAAGTACACATTGGTCCTACATAGGCAGTACTAAGTTCATCCCAAAGACCCCTCAATTTTGTAAAATAAGTGGAAATATCTAAAGGACCTTGGAAAGCAGCACTGATTTCCCTTTGTATTATTTTGAACCATTTGATGTACCAAATCTTTCATTAATATCATCCCAAATGCCTTTAGCAGTATCAAACCCCATGACACTATTTGCTATGTCTTTAGATAATGAATTTGTTATCCATGCAATTACCATGTCGTTGCATCTTTCCCAGAAGGAGTAATAAGGAGAGTCAATTTGAGGTTTAGTAATTTTTTCAGTTATGAGCAGTTTGTTCTTAGCAGACAGAGCAGTAAGCATATTTTTGCGCCAAATAACGAAACCATTCCCATCGAAAGGTGGAGATACTAAGTGTGTACCAGGACTATCAGATGGATATACATAGAATGAGTGAGATGGATGTATAGTAAAGTCATCAAAACCATCTAACACAGAAGAAGAACTAACATGTGGACTTCCTATGATTAAACCCTAGAATTGTGAAATTCCTAAAACTGATACAAAAAAGTATGATTTTCACCAATATGCAGCAGGATTAAGGATAATGTTACCGTCCTTCTTTGCAACCTAAAAAAGGTAAGGCCTTGAGACAGAGTTAACCGCTGAAATCAGTGAGAATGAACAAGTACCGGAGAGCTTCAAAGGAAAACACCAGAAATCACCGTGAAAAGTTCAAAATGGTTGCAATGCACAGCTAGAAAACACTGTAGCCCAAATCTCCACATCAAAACGCGAGAAGAGATGGAGTTCGTAGGAACAGAAAATTTCCATGGAAATCGATGAGGGTACCGTCGGTCGAAAGAGGAGAACAAGGATCATCGATTCCTTGCTCTGATACCATGTTAGTGTAAGAAATCGAGCTGTGAGAAAGGATTTTACAGAAGAAAACCCTAGAAAATAGAAAGAGGCAAGAGAGTTTATTTCACCGAAAAATGTACAGAAGATACAAAAATGAATCTGATCCCTTTCTAGATAGTTCTCCTACTATATATACATGAGCTATTAATAAAAAATACATGGACTAAAATGTAAGAAATGAAAGTTGTAATAAAGCTAAGTGGGCTGCCGGGTATCAGCTATTATTGGGCTGTCATCTGTATGAGTTTAGCTTAAAGAAAAAAGTGAGGATTCATTTCTCATACTTTTTTCTTCCCTGGAAGATGTATTAGAAACTACCTATGGTCAAGTAATAGTTCTGTTTTGTATATTTGAATTTGGACAAACACTTCTACTGTTAACTATTTCACATATGCTACTCATTCACTCGTTGATAATTTCGTTATTTCCCTTTGAAGTCATTTTTAGTAACCTACAGGTTCTTCCCTATTGCTCTAAACTCAAGTAATGACTTCTTCTTATGGCTATGGCAGAGGGTAATGCTAGAGATTTTGTGTTGAGTGGAGCATTGGATGAACTTGTACGAATATCTACTGAATCTTCACGACATGATATTCGCAATTTGGCTAAGAAGATACTTAAAGTTGAATCCTACATTTCAGCTAAGTGCCTAGTGAAAGCAACACTTAACCAATATAAGGAAATTCCAGTTTTTTTGAGTCTACAGAAGAACATTATGAAGTAGCCTCTTTTACTAACATGTATTTACAACAGTCTTGTAAGTAGCCCAACAAAATGTAACTAAGATGCTTTATGATATGTTTTTGTAAATGATATACCATTCTTATACATATGCATTATCGTTTATCAACATTCCAACTCGACTAGTGTGTCAATGGAAAAAAAGGGGATAAAGAACTGTTTGCTTTATGTAGTTCATACAAAGGCGGATCTAGGATTTGACTATTATGATTTTGAGTCTCAGATTCTACCACATTTCATTTGATTTACCGAGTTTGAAATCTATTATTTGTATTTATTTAGTGAATTTTAACGCATATAGCCAAAGCTAGTGGTTCGGATGAACCCATAAGTTGTGATCTACATCCGCCCCTGACTGTTCATGTTGCACTGTAATTATTGTGATTTGTTGACTAGATTTTCACTGACTAACATAATTAGGATGGTAACCTTTGTGTACTATGCATCTTCTACTCTGCCATTGCCCAAAAGATTGTAAATACATGCTAAAAGCAAACAAGGTCACTATTAAACATACTTGGATGGCAGCAAACAAATATGAAAATTTTCGAGCAAATGAGCGTCACAAACATGAAGAAAATTTGCTAATCTATGAAGATACGCTCAAGGAAATGGAGTTTCTTCTAAATTAAGCCGTGCAGCTTATGAAAGAGTTTAAGAAATTTATCTAGTCTTTTCCAATGTACTACAACAACAACAACATACCCAGTATAATCTCACATAGTGGGGTCTAGGGAGGGTAGTGTGTACGGCTGTACGCAGACCTTACCTCTACCTTGTGGAGGTAGAGAGGCTATTTCCAATAGACTATCGGCTCAGGAAAGCATAAGCACCACAATAATAAAAAGAAAAACAAGACGGGACAACACCGATAAGCCATGTAAAAGCAGCATAAATAACAAGATAGTAAGATGATCGAAATGCAAAAAATGACAGGTAGTCAAAGAAACCTAATACCAACAATACGAGAATACGTACTAATACTACCGGTATAAATAATCTAGACTACCTAACCTACTACCCTAATCCTCGACTTCCACACCTTCCTATCAAGGGTCATGTCCTCGGTCAGCTGTAGTTGCGCCATGTCATGGGTAATCACCTTACCCCAACTCTTCTTCGGTCTACCTCTACCTCTCCTAAGGCCCTCCAAAACCCCTCACACCTCCTTACCTGGGCGTTTGTGCTTCTCCTCCTCACATGTCCAAACCATCTAAGCCTTGCTTCCCACATCTTGTCCTCAATAGGGGTCACACCCATCTTGTCCCGAGTAACTCCATTACTAATCTTATCTAACCTAGTGTGCCCGCACATCCAGCTCAACATCCTCATATGTGATACCTTCATCTTCTGAACATGGGAGCTCTTGACTAACCAACACTCAACCTCATAAAACATAGCTGGTCTGACCACCGCTCTATAAAATGTACCTAAATTTTGGTGGTACCTTCTTGTCACACAAACACCGGAAGCAAGTCTCCATTTCATCCATCCCGTCCCAATACGATGTATGACATTTTCGTCAATCTCCCCATCCCATGTATAATAGACCCAAGGTACTTAAAAACTCTGCTCCTAGGGATACTTGTGAATCCAACCTCACATCTCCTTCACTCCCGGAGTTGCACCACTAAACTTAAACTCCGAAATTTTTTTTAAGTGTCAATTTCCTTTAATAGCCAAAGGGGTTAATATGCAAATGGAGTAAATAGCCAGTGTTGACGATCAACTTACAATCAGCGTTTGAAGCAAAGATCTTTTATTACTCAATACAGTATTTTACAGACATGATCCATTTCATCCAAACTAAAGAAAAGCCCTTCATATGAACAAGAAGAAAATAAAAGCTTGCCAAAAATGATGCAAGACACGAAAGAATATGACTACAAAAAGAATAATAACAACAAAAAGTCTATCAAGCCTGACCAAAACCATTAACATTTATCGACCATCTGAAGGCGAAGGTGCGCTCTGGTTATGCTTCTTCCATGCAATTTAGTTCCAACTCCAGTTTAAGCACCCACTATCATAGCCGACAATCTATACATATGCCTGCACTTCACAAAGCTCTGCAACGGAAAAAATCAATCTGCAAACACTGTTGTTCAGCAAATTCCAATATATGCAGGGTTCTTGCTGCACATCAATTTGAACTAGCGGGGTAAAATTTCAGCTACACGATCTTGTGCATCAGCTGGAACTTCCCTACCCGGGACCTGGACCTTTAGAAGATCAGAGTACCTGAAGAGAAGATATTGAATGTCATTCTTATCCCCACTTGTAGCCCAATTGTCACATCTATTAACACATTAACATCAATATACTTACTCTGCAAATGTAAACAGGTTCTCATGCTCCGCGATAAATGCAAGTAGGGCCTGAGAAAAGGAATTCAATGGTCACACATGATACAACTAAATATCAGAAGCATGACATCAGAAAATTAAACGACGTGAACTTCCATACCTCAAATGGCATGTTCAACAGCTCATAGTACGTTCTAACACGATCTAATCTCAACTGCACAGCCTCACCGTCTATCGAGGGGATAGCAGCCAGAGCCTACACCACTTGGAAGAAAACTATTAGCTATGCTGTGGGAGAAAATAATAACGCAAGCATTGGAGCTAGAAGGAAAAATGAAAATTACGAAGAATCAATGAGTAGACAGATAATAGCACATTGATTTCCTTGAGGTGTTAACTGAGATCAAATTAATTGAATTGCATTTAGCTCAATAAATCCTTTCAAGGAAAGAGAAACCACCTGTTCCAGTGCGATGGAATTACGGCATATTTGCTGAACTCCAAACAGGTTGATAGATTTCAAATCAGCCAAAGCCTAAGAGGTGATAAAAGAGATGAATAAGATGGGAGGTGGTAAGAAACTCAGTTGAATATTAGAATTTTATCAACAGAACAGCTCTATGCAAACCTTGATTGATGCATTTGAAGCAACACTACATATACCACCGAATATGTAGTTCCGCCTTGATCCTGCAATGAAGGGTGCCATTTCCTCATCCCGGCGTGTTATCTGGATTACAGAAACCAGAGGAAAACATAGATATACAAAAAGTGTAGGTTCTTCACCTTTTATCTAATAAGAATGAAGAACTAAATAGAATAGGACAAAAAAATTCAATCGGTTGATAACAAATCCAAAAAGATGCAATTGGAAGAAAGAAAACCAATGAATTAACCCTGAACGAGTAATATGCAAAAGCAAAAATATAAGCGTTTGCCATCTAGCTTCAATGGTTTCTCAAATCTTCTGGAAAAAGCTACACAACAAACACGGCGAGATGATTTTCCTCCTCTCCAGTCCATGGCACTCACATCTCTGAACGACTTTTACGTATTTGTTCTAAAGACCACATGAGGCCATTCCAGAAGGAAAGTTATAAGTCAATTGGCCAAATGGCAGTGCCATTTTTATATATTCAAGTTCTCTAAGTTCATACCAAATAAGCTGGTCCCCGAAGCCTAAGTTACTCGTCAAGTGCTTAGAATGTTTCACACATTGTTATAAAACTTTATCTTCTAAGTGATTTTCTAATAAATTTCCGTATATTTCTTTAGAATTAATATCACGGATCGGGCACCAAGGAGGTATGAAACCCTGTAATGAAGTCGGGATACAAAATAAAATACAAGAAACATGATATTGTCGTGCTACCCTCACAAGAGAAAATCAGCATACAAGTTTAGCTCATCCACAAAGTGAGAATTGGAATCTCAAAGGAGAAGACAGAAAGAGAGATGATGTGGCAGACCACAACATACGAATACTACCACAAGGAGACTTTGTAAAGGGTAAGGATAGAGATCTTTACGAGGAAATGATAGGAAAATTATAATAAGCAAAGACCGAAAAAATATTTACCAGGGAAGTTAACGAAATTATATAATCATCCGGCTCCTCTGCATCTTGATCATCCAGGTATTCCTTACTCGTCATTTCCTGTAAAGAGTTGTTCACACTGTTGGTTGTAAACATTACTTCTTCCACAAAGTTAATGGAATTCACCACACATGCCACAAACCTGCAGATGAAAAATAGTCTCCAATTGCATCTCCACACGAAGAACCTTCAGGCAATCAATTGCAAGTTTCTTATATTCTTCAGCAAAAGATGTCAAATCCTTAGGAGGTGTACTGCTTGTTCTAGAATGCTTTGGAGCTTTCTGCTTCTCAATTTCTTCTACCTGATTTGATGTGCTAGGACAAATCTTCCCAAGCCTGTAATTTGCATCAGAACTAGGCTTACTAGCAATAAAAAGGTATTCCAAGTTCAAACAGAAATTTTCATTATATTCAATCAACAATCAATGTCAAAGCTTCCCCTAAATGAAAAATGATGCATTTAGCTAACAACCTTGGGGAGGGGAAAGAGCTTGTGAGGGGAAGAGGAGGCAGACGCAGCAATTTTAAGGGTACCAGTATCTCAGATGTGTCTATGTTTTCAAGACAACTTTTCTTTTTTCCTTTTCTCTAGAAAACCTTTTTCTTCCTTTCAGTAAGACAACTCCTTCCTATTGTTACACAAATAAGACGTGCGGTCAAATTAAAATTATAGATCATTCTAAGTATTAAAACTCTAAAAGGACGGGTCCAAATTGTTAAAAATGTAAAAGTAAATTTGAAAAGATGAGATGTCGGTTAGGAGTATCAAAGTAAGACGCCAAAGAGTTGTCACTGCTGATTGGTAATGACAAATGATAGGCAAATATGAGGCATCTATTGTGCACTCTAACTAAATTAGTGTACCATAACCAAATGAACAGACATATTTTCGCCTATCTATGTCATGAGTGCGGTTATTCATAAATGCTTGTCTGTGCGGCAGTCCTCTCCCTAACTATGTGAGAACACATGAAAAACTCTATGTTCTCCAGACTCAAGTAAACATTCAAAACGAAGGACAATACTGCAAAAAGATTTAAGAACTTGCCTTTCAATTGAATCAGCAACATATTCCAATGAATCACTTAAAGATGCCAGTAAAATTAGCTTGTTATCATCACGAATCAAGTTTTCCTGCAAAAAGGAATCGAAACTAGCTTATCATCTCAAAATCTTCTGACACTGCACAGAGAAAATTTAAATCAACTTATTTAACTTGCTAAGTTTTCTGAATCAATGTCAGCTCTATGCTATCATCTATTGCTCCATTATTTTCACATTCATCTCATTTATGGGGTAATGCAGCAAGTAATAATTCCACCTCTTTTCACATTAGTATTCATCTTCCTCTTCTTCTTCACTTCCAATTAGAACAAAAGCATTGCATTTCTAGTAGGTCTGATACTGATCATCCTGGACCAAGTCTTAGCCCTCTTTAGCTATTGTCTACGTAGCCACAGTGTCAGTAAGTATCTCCCATTTAATCTAAAGCTTTTTTACACAGGCATTTTCCAGCAGCATTTGCTTTAAAACATGAGTAATAATGTTAATTTTCTACTGTGAATATTCCATTGCTTTCCTTGGAGTTCATTGATCAAGTAACACTCTTCGGAGTCATTTAGTAGACAATAAGCATGAAATGGAGGTAAACCTGTTGATGACAGAAACGTGCTACAAAGACGGAAAATATGCAGATCATCTTGTAACAGCCCAAAAATCATCAACTATTAACCTGCTCAAGAAGATACCTGTCTGATTGGCCGCAAATTCAATAACGTGTCACTGATTTCCATTTCAACCTCCAAATTTTCAGCATTGGCAGCACCATTTTCTGCATTTAGCTCACCAATTGAACAGGGTAAACACGTACTGGCTGGATCGCGTCGCATCAGATTTTCAATATCATGTCTGCCAATGAGCATATAACTTTGCTTCTCAAGAACTGCCTGAATAAATAAGATATAGGATGGTCAAGTGAATAGAGATGGAACGAGGAAATTGAGGCAACCTAATAATACTCTACTTCTCTACTCTACTCCATCTTTTAACTATGCCCCACAAAGTGAAAGTTTACCTTTTATGAGGAAAAAGATAATAAACATGATGATATAAGGGTATGCTCATAAGGCAATTCTCTGATTTGTTTGTTTGCTTGGAAGACTTTTGTTTAGCAGTAAATTAGCTGTAAAACTCGTATCTTGAAAAGAGATTTTTTCTCATCTGAATATATAGAGTTGTTCTGATTAAAGAACAGTAGAGAACTGATCCTCCCATTCTATAGATGATCCTCTTCGGAACAAGAAATATTGATTAGCACCTCTTTACAACAACAACAACAACCCAGTGTAATCCTACAAGTGGGGTCTGGGGAGGGTAGGATGTACGTCGCCTTATCCCTGCCCTAGAAGGGCAAAGAGAATGTTTTTGATAGACCCTTGGCTAAGAAAAGATGGAAGAAGCACTGATAGCAAATAACAATCATACAAGACATTTAGAAAACTAAATCCAAGAATGCAAAAGAGAAGATGACAGGAGCACTGATAGCAAGTAATAACAGTACAAGATATGTCGTGATAACAAACTACTGATGGCAAGTAATAACAATACAAGATATGTGATACAAGCACCTCTCTACCTATACTAAAAAACACCAACGGAGAAAGAATTGTTCAAACCTCCATGTATGAAGTGCGACATCTTTCATATGTTCTTTCAAGAAAAGTTTGAACATAGTTCACAAGAGCAACAGCAAACTTTGGCATTGCTTGTGCCCATCCAAGCACCTGTGTGAATGTAAAATATCATAAGAGGACAAAAACAATGATGTCTTAAGGCATTTGACTCCTGCTAACAGTCTTTAAGGCATTTGACAAAAACAATGGTCAACAATTTATGATGTTAACCATCACTCATACATGCTAACAGCAGAGAACAGATTAACTTTAAGGCATTTGACTCCTGCTCAAAAATAACGAAATGACAAATATCCAAGATTTATCAGAAAAAGCAATGAACATATAGTACCTCTTTTGCTAAGAAATCTATTGCCAAAAGTCCTTGCAGGATAGGTCGACCTTTCTCAACCAATGGGGTATAAGATGTGACAGCATGCGCGCGTGGACGAAATGCCGCTGGGCCTACAAAAGAACTTTAAGTTTTACAACTTCATAGTATCTATCTACATAATTCAACAATGTCAAAGCAGATTTAATATTTCTAGTACATTTGAGGAAAATTGTGAATATTAAGCATCGCCTTAAACTCCATCTCTAAATTTGCTCTAGCTGTTTCTTTTATGACCAAGAAATCCCAGAGGGCCGGCAGCACACAGTTCAAAACTTAGTGAATAATGGGGCCCCGCCCTTCTACCCTTCTCCACATAAATACCAGGCTTTTGTTTGTGGCATAGTTCGAATCTACCCACACATCACGCTTTGCGCACTTACCACTAGACCAAAGCCCCAGCCAAATTTCTTGGTGTTTAATAAATATCAAGTATCTGTCATTTATTGTATTTTTGGCGGTACGTAGGATAAAGTTTGAACTTACCAATACACAGGCCAAGAGCTAGTATTGTTGATGCATAATTATGCATGTCATTTAGTAATACTACTTGTTCATATGTTGTACATGGACAGATAGATGCAAGACTCCACTATCGAGAAAAAACAGCAATAGACAAGAAAGGTAATCGATGCTAAGGAAATATGTCACTAGTGTAATGTGTGGATGTGGCCTGGGAACTTTTGAAATCAAACCCAAAGATCCGCATCAATTAAACCTTCGTCACAAAATCAATCAAAGATGTCGCTGAAGGTATTTGGCTGGATGCTTAAAAAGACAATGAAATTAGGAACTTGTCTCATCAATGCCACATCTTCAAATCTCTTTCTCAATCATGCAAGCAATATTCTTTTTGATAACAACATGCAATGCAATATTCTTTTATGATTATTTTCCCATTTAATGTGAGCACGCTTTCTTCTTCTTCTTCTTCTTGTTTACCATTAAAGTTCCTATTTGTGTTTTTAACAACAGACGTTGTTTTGCAACTTCAATAACTCTCATTAGCTAGCAGAGAATGTAGCCTGTTAAGAGACTTGCTTGATATTGCCTGCTGTACAGCTTTCCGATAATCAACAAACATTGCTGGTAAGAAGTGATCCTTCACAAAGTTCTCCACAAATGCCAGAAGTCCATCATTCCTGCAATAATTATAAGTAAAATTTAAGGGAGAGTGTCAGATTATAATGAAACTTGGATTTGCACTATTGCTGATGCAACCTCTATTGGAACAAATAACATGGTTGATAGTGCATTTAATGTTCCTAAACAAAACGTACAAGATGTGATACCCACTAGCATTAAGCTAATAAGCATCTAAAACCTGTTACAAACACCTTAGGAGCAGCTTTTTCACAGGCATGTGCTGCAAAGTCCCATACAACTGTAAAATCTGGGAGGCGCCAGAGACTGTTAGCAACTGATGTTGCTATAGGGGCAATTAAACAGTTTATGAAACAAGTTGTCCTCATAAATAATACCCGCATAACTTATACCTGAATCTATATATTATTTTATGCGGGATAGAATGTAGAATACGAACGCGAGATTAGTAATACACGGATTACTACAACAACAACAATAACCCAGTAAAATCCCACAAGTGGGGTATTAATACATGGAATAAAACTATTAAATGACAAAATAACCCTTCATGTAGCAATAATATTTTATTTTGTAAAAAAGAACAACAACAACAACAACAACCACCTAGTAAAATCCCACTAATGGGGTCTGGGGAGGGTAGTGTGTACGCAGACCTTACCCTTACCCCAAAGGAGTAGAGAGGTTGTTTCCGAAAGACCATCGGCTCAAGAAAACAAAAAGACCAAAAGGACAAAAGGAGACAATATTAGTATCACCACAACAATCATAGGAAAAATAGGAACATCATGAAATGCAGAAGAAAGATGCAAAGCAAAAACGATAGCCAGTAAATAGGACGTGCACTGAAAAGCAAAGTAGTAAAACACAAAATTGTCACTAGCTATCTTAGACAAAAACCATACATGGCTAGTCCCACAATGGTACGAAGTAAGTCAAGACTCAACTACATCCTAACCTACAACTCTAATACTCGACCTCCACATCTTCCTATCAAGTGTCATGTCCTCGAAAATCTGGAGTCTCGCCATATTCTGTCTGATCACTTCTCCCCAATACTTCTTAGGCCGCCCTCTACCTCTTCTCATGCCCTCCACAACCAGCCGCTCAAACCTCCGTACCGGAGCATTTGGGCTTATCCTTTGAACATGTCCGAACCATCTAAGTCTCGCTTCCCTTATCTTGTCATCAATGGGAGCCACGTGCACCTTCTCCCGAATAACATCACTCATAATCTTATCTATCCTAGTGTGCCCGCACATCCACCTCAACATCCTCATTTCTGCTACTTACATCTTCTGGATATGTGAGTTCTTAACGGGCCAACACTCAGCCCCATACAACATGACCGGTCTAACCACCGCTTTATAGAACTTACCTTTGAGTATTGGTGGCACTCTCTTGTCACACAGGACTCCAGATGCTATCCTCTACTTCATCCATCCTGCCCCAATACGGTGTGTGACATCCTCGTCGATCTCCCCTCCCCCCTGGATAACCGAACCAAGATACTTGAAGCTGCCTCTACTCGGGATGACCTGTGATTCAAGCCTCACATCCACGCCCACTTCCCCTGGCTCAGCGTTGAATTTACACTCCGGGTATTCCATCTTCGTCCTGCTCAGCTTGAAACCCTTAGACTCAAGAGCCTGTCTCCAAACCTCTAGTTTGCTATTTTTGTAATATACAACAACAACAACAACAACCCAGTATAATCCCACTAGTGGGGTCTGGGGAGGGTAGTGTGTACGCAGACCTTACCCCTACCCTGGGGTAGAGAGGCTGTTTCCAAATGACCCTCGGCATCCTTCCCTCCAAGAACTCCCCACCTTGCTCTTGGGGTGACTCGAACTCACAACCTCTTGGTTGGAAGTGGAGGGTGCTTACCATCCGAGCAATCCACCTTTTTGTAATATAATAAAAGAAAAATATACTATTGTTCTACACTATATACTATTTTGTAAAAAAAGAAAAAATTAAAATATACACTATATACTATTTTTTAATATAATTAAACCAAACATCCAATAATAAGTAATTCCAACATTACAACTAGTACTACAATCCCTGCATCATTACTCCTTGTATTACATAATACATGCATTACTAATCCTCGTATAGTTTGCTTCTAGACCAAACAGCCCTCAGTGAATTTAATAACTGCATCAAACTTTTTAAGGAAAATCACGCAGTTTCCAAATAACATACTGAGACAAAATAGCCTTCCATAACTCTGGGACATTTTGTTACACTATAAGCGCAACATGGAAATGAGAAAAATAAACACCAAAACACAAATATGCTAAATCATTAACTGTTTCTTTAGCAATATAGATTTTTCTATACCAAAGCAGTAGAATTAACAAAGCAGGATGAAATTAATCCTAATTTCCTATTTACTTTGGTGGGGAAGTGCTTCTGCTGGTTAGTAGACAAATCATTTGAAGGTGGGGTCAATGTGAAAAGAAGGTTACTTGTCATCAATAACCCTTACATTTCACACAAATATTGAAAACATGATAGATCAAACAAGATAAGGTACAAAAGAATCCAGCTTACCCAAGTTGCGAGTACTTCTGTGGCAGCATGGAAGCGACTTTATCCGTGAACTGTTCACAGAATGTTGGAGTAAAATTAGCGTAGAACTTTCCAGTACTCTTGGACTGATTATAGCATTATGATTAGATCAAACCTGAAGAACAGGCCGGTATATCGAGGCTGCTAAATAAATTCCCTGCTCAGGTAAAATAGCTGCTGTACCATAACCTTCTTGGAGTACATTGGAGCCTCTCTTACTCCATCCTTGCCTAATGAGATCAGCCCCTGAGTGAAAATTGTTACGGAGTCAAATCATTAAACTAACCAAACAAGAGATGAAGGTGCAATAAGAAGCTTTCTCACCCTGCTCATTATTTTAGTAGGAAGATCAATAAGAAATAGACATGTACAATGCCCAACAAAACGAATCTAAAGCTAATAAACTTTGTTGTTTTGGTAAACCTCCTGACATACCTTGATTTGAAATGGATATAGTAGCATCTGTGAAACGAAATGCAAATGTTAGACCATCTTCTGACCCATCCCTGCAACCAATACGAATCAAAGATGGTCCATGATCACTAGAGAGTAAGTTGACATATGATAGCTAAAAGAACAAAAAGTAGTTCCTTTTTTCCATGGAAAACGAAATGTTGAGAACAATATATGATGACATCAATGATCCTAAACAAATCCTAGGCACAAAACTTCAGATGGCTTGTGGGCTTGGTTTTGGTTTTAGTCTTTACGTAAAACAATCATATTCTAACAACGTCACTGTGAAAATCATAGGGCGAAGAGCTTCTCCCTTAAAAAAGTGAGAAAAGCAGCTTGATGGTGCGATACAATATTAAAACACGTGATGGTGCAAAGAAGAAGAAGAGGAAGAGGAAAAGAAGAAGTAGCACCGAACAGTAACAGCAGGAAAATAAGATAATTGAAGCAAACAAAACAACATGGTGTAAATAGAGCTCTAAGAATATGAAAATACGAGTGCTACTAATACCATTGGTAATGGACGGAAAAACTCTCGAACACCTACTAACCTTCTACTCTAATTCTCAATCTTCACATCCTCCTATCAAGGGTCATGTCCTTAGTAAGCTGAAGCAACGCCATGTCCTGCCTAATCACCTATCCCCAGTACTTTTTTGGCCTACCCCTACCTCTTCTCAGACACGCCATGACCAACCTCTCACACCTCCTAACAGGAGCATCAATGTTTCACCTCTTTACGTACCCGAACCATCTCAGCCTCTACTCCCGCATCTTTGTCCTCCTAGGAGACCACTCCCACTTTGTCGAATAACTTCATTTCTAATTGTATATCTCCTGGTATACCCACACATCCATCTCAGCATCCTTGTTTCCGCTACTTTCATCTTCTGAATATAAGAGTTCTTGACTGGCCAACACTCAATCCCATACAGCATAGTTGGTCTAACCACCGCTCTGTAGAACTTACTCTTAAGCCTTGGTGGCACATTCTTATCACATAAAACACTGGATGCGAGCCTCCATTTCATCCACCCGCTCCAATACGATGTGTGACATCCTCGTTAATCTCTCCATTACCTTGGATTATATAGACCCTAGATACTTGAAACTACTTCTCTTGGGGATGACTTGAGTATTAAATTTCACATCCACGTCCACTACATGAGTCATGTTACTGAATTTTCACTCCAATTATTATGTTTTGGTCCTGCTCAACTTGAAACTTTTAGACTCCAGGGTGTCTCCAAACCTCTAGCCTTACATTAACCCCGCTTCACGTTTCGTCAATCAGCACTATGTCATCGGCAATAACATGCACCATGGCACCTCCCTTTGAATGTGTCGCGCCAGCATATCCATCGCAAAGGCAAATAAAAATGGGCTAAGGGTCGATCCCCAGTGCAACCCCATCACAACTGGGAAGTGTTCCGCATCACCTCCCGCAGTCCACAACCCAAGTCCTAGCAGCCTCGTACATATCTTTACTCTAATGTACGCTACCGGAACACCGCTAACCTCTAAACATCTCCACAGAACCTCCCTCTGGATTTTATCGTATGATTTTGCTAGGTCAATGAACACCATATGCAAGTCTTTCTTCCTCTTTATATACTATACCAATCTCCTCACCAGATGAATAGCTTCCGTAGTCGATCGCCCCGGCATGAATCTGAACTGGTTCTCGAAAGTAGACACACTCCTCACCCTGACTTCCACCACTCTCTCGCAAACTTTCATAGTGTGACTCAACAGTATTATACCCTTATAGTTGTTGCAGTTTTGGATATCATCCTTGTTCTTGTACAACGGAATCATTGTACTCCACCTCCATTCTTCGGGCATCTTCTTCGTCCTAAAAATGACATGGAACCCAGTAAGCCCCTCCAAGCCTACCCAACCCTCGTTCTTCAAAAATTCCATCGGGATTTTGTCCGGCCCAGTCGCTCTACCTTTGCTCATCTTACGCAACGCCCCCTCAACCTTAATACCCCTACAATACCCAAAATCACACTGGCCTTTGGAGTGCTCCAAATCACCCAGCACAATGCTTCTGTCCCCCTCCTCGTTCAATAGTTTATGGAAGTAAGTCTGTCATCTCCGTCTAATAAGTGCCTCTTCCATCAACAGATAAAAAAATTAATGATTTAAATTTATGAGTAGTTGCCACTTTCCAGCAACTCTACCCCACTAAAAGAATTGGGCCATATCTTTTTCCGAACGAGGCCCCGGGTATTTTATTAACGATTATAGTCCTTAGCATATAGACTGTACTAAGAGAAACCAGAGATACAG
>AWOL01S0013779.1:172167-182967 GCA_000715115.1 Nicotiana otophora
CCCCCCCGGATCTAAGCGTTGGCTAGGTAAGCGTAGTAAGAGAAGTAGTTATGAACCCTGTAGACCGTCCCCATGGCGGTGGTGAGGGGAGAGCCCCAATTGGTAGAAAAAAACACACAACCAGCACTTAGGCATTTCCAATTTGGTTACAACTTACAAGCATCAAGAGATATGTTAAAACGGGATTTGACTCAATGAATGCACATGATTTCAACCAGTCCCTCCCCTTAACATAGTATATACCCCAAACAAAAGAACAAGAACAGTGATAAACAGTTCGTTAACTTGCCTCTTATCCTTTGAAGGGGCCTTGCTTGCAAGTCTTGCTGTTTGGACAGCAGCATCTGCGGATGCAGCTTCTGGAGTAGCTCGCAGGATCTCACATATGAGTTGTTGGCATTCACTCTGTTTACAAATAACATTAGTGAATATATTTGTATCATCCATCATCGAGTTGGCACTGCTTTGTTACTACACCATACATCTGTAATCTAATCAACTCGGGGGATCTTGGGCATCAGGATGCAAATGATTAACATGGAAGAAGCTGACCTGTAAGACAGTCAATGAAAAGCCAATACTATAGCCTCCAGTGTCACGAGAAGCATCTGAATCAGGGTTCCAACTGATGTCTGTAGGCATGGACTTAGGCGTGTTCAAGTCAACTTGTTGCGAGCACTTTGACTCAAGAAGTTCTCCAACAATGACATGGTTCTCTGGAAATTGTTCCAGTTGCAATCACAAACCGAAAGTAAGAGATTGTGGAGCTGAATGTAGATTACTAGAAGCAAAATCAATAAAGAATGAAGAAGCAAAACTGATGAAGAAATTTGCAAGACCTTATCACTTACCAAATATATGAACAACAGTATCAAGAATTGAATCAAGGAGTTCCTTTGCAGCAGCCTGTGCTGTTCCTGTAGGAGCCATGACAGGTGAAACAGGGCTGACTGCTAGTAGCACTGCGAGATATATCCCATTCTGATGCTTCTGTTTCGATGACTGAAAACTCTCCAATTGCCCTTTTAGATAGTGAAGACCAGTAATGGCTGCTTGGGCAGCCTGGCCAATGCCAGGCCGTGGAGCATTTTCTGCATGAGCCTTGATCTTTGTTGTGATTATCTCATGAATTGTAGGCCGCAACCTTTGGCTGTTGAAATGTCAGAGACTAAATATTCAAATACCACACGAAGAAGGTAACCTCTTTACAGAAAGAAAAAATATAAGAGTCAACCAATTCAATCATGAAAAGTAAACAAGTGAAATCATCACAATTTAGAGCAAAGATAAAATCATAGTCTCGAATCATAGTTCTGGTAACCTCCATTAGCATTGTATTCAAGCATTAACAGGAATACATTTATTTGTTAATAGGTGCCAAAAGTGCAAGGCTGCCTTAAGACCGTGAATGTCATCCTTCAGTTGACATGGTTTGCCGTATTGAGAAATTGGGTTTTAGCCAGTTCGTTTACGAGTTTTAAAAGAGCTTCTCTGTCTCAACTGACCAGCAAAGCTCTACAACCTTCCTTTGATCATTTCTCCGCCATCAATGGCAGAACCACCCCTCCCCTATTGCCAGATTATCTTTTTGGTTAGCACCTATTTGAATCCCACAGCCTATGAGGTCATTCTAAAACATATCTCTACCCGAAAGAAGAAGAGAATGCAGGTGATCAACTCAGAGCTTTGCTTCCAATTGGCCCAAAATTATGAATATGAGGACTAACCATATTATGGCTCCTGCTGCTGCAACTTTCCCAAGCATGCAAAGGCACTCCACCATGGTCTGCAAGTACTTCACATGCAACGGGGCTTCAGTTTTCCTGATTGCTTCCTACATTTGAAGTATATCGGAATCATTAGCACTCTTATGAATATATATCAGAAGTTTGATATCGACAAGCATGCAGAAGGCAACTTTGTATCAATCAGTCAACTATGCCACAACCCCAAATTAATTGGGTTTGGCAACTTTCTTACGACAAATTCATCTGGTGTAGAATCTGAAAGCCATGTCGGAATTTGATGAGAAACCATTTTGACATCCTTCGAAGCACCATCAGTGCCATTAATCCTTAAAGAGGTAGGATAGCCATCTGACACAGTATCTTCACCATCCTCATCATGACCTTCGGCTACAGAGCTGCAAATAAGGCAGAAGAAAGTGACTCAGCAGCTATCATTTGCACCATAAGAAGAATAGATGGAGAATCTACCAAGAGATTGATAAAGTTAAACTATCACTGCAAGGCGTTTAATGAGGATTCTGTCAAGTTTCACTTAAAGATGAAATCACTGGAAGAGGTAAGGGTGGCATGTGGGCCAGGCCCGGTCCTAAGTGGTCCCGGGCTTCGCAGGCTTCTTGTTGGAACCGGCCCGGGACCGCGAACTAACGGTCCCGGGTTAAGTGGGCCGGTCCCGGGCCTAAGTGGCCCAAGTGGTCCCAACGGATACTTTCTATTTTTTTAAAAATTTTATAGAAGTTAGAGAAAAAAAATGGTAATAAAAATATCTAAGGCAATTCCTTGTAAATTATATTATAGAATTGTGACCTAAATTTTTTAATTCAAATTTAAAGACAAAAATATTTTAAAATTTAGGATGTTAAATCAATTATATATATATATATATATATATATATATATATAAGCTATATTCGATATTAAATATTGAATATTAAAATTTAGGATGTTAAATCAATTATAGGGTAAGCACATAACAGTAACCATTTTTGTCAATTCTTCCCGATCTTTTTTTGGATCATAATATAAGAGAGATTGATGATTTTGTGAGAAAAATGAAAGAATGATGGGGTATTTATAGTTGAAAATAGGAAAAAAGTGTAATTATAAAAAATTTGGGGGGGTTAAATGGCTATTTTGTAAATAGCCAACGGCTATTTTGGCAGAGGAAACGGCTAGATTTTAAATGCCCAAATGGGCAAATTTTTTTTTAAAAACAAATTAGCCGTTGGGCCCGGATAGGCCCGTTTAGGACCGCTTGAACCGGCCCACTTCCGAGCCGGTCCCGGTCTTGCAGGCTTCGCCTATGGGACCGGCCACTACCCACCCCACCTCCCCACGGTCCCGGTCCTAGCCAGTTAGGACCGTTTAGGCCCACCACCCATTTGAGCTTGCAGTCCTAGGACGGGCCCGGTCCTAACCGGCCCACATGCCACCCTTAGGAAGAGGTAGGTCTAGATTACATGTGGTCATCTACAGCAATATTGAGGATGATATTACCAACAGAACCCACTTAAATTTTTTGTCTTACCTGCCATCAATAGAGCTAGTTCTGTGAGATCCATCCCCAGGTCCAAATGAACCAAACTGATTTTCACCTTTTAGCAACCTAGTTCTTCGAGAGAGAGGCTGTGAGTTGTTCATGGACAATGGTACAGCAACAGTGGTCGGTACTTCATCATCCCTTTCACTGATACTGAAGAGAGTTGAGCTGCAAAAGGAAGGACAATGTTAAGCAAATATACAGCAACATCTAAAATTAAAAGCATGTGGCTCCTCTTTAACAGAAAGTTAAGGATAACAAAGTACAAGAAGAATCGCCTCCAAAACAGCGCTCCATTAATTCCAAGCACAATGAAATTAGTTAACCACCCAGTTATGTCAACATACAGAATATCAAGTCGCACTGCTAGAAGAAGCCTCAGCTTCAATATTTTAAGTGGATAAAAACAGCAAGATATGGATATCAAACTTCAGATTCATCGATCAAAAAGAATAATGTCTACAAATGAGAGACTCGGCATGTATACAATCTCAAAAAATTAGAAGGTTTATATAGACTCAGGGGAAAATAATATGTACCTGTATTCACCCTTATTATAAAGATGGGCATGCAGATCCTCCAAAACTTTATAGAAAAGAACTCCTCGTAGCTTTGTCAACTCAGATCTGACATCTTGTAAAGCACCAACCTGTGTGACGCCAGCAATATACAGTAAGTACACTGGGCCATCCTTTCAACATTGAGCAAGGATTGCCAACAAACAATGCTACAAGAGATTAGTGCTAAAAACTTGTTCATCAACTTGAAGTTGGTTATGCAGTGTTAACCACAGGAGATGCAGCATTTGTAATATCAATGCAATTCCTATAGAACAAAAAGCTGCCTCTTTTAACAAAAGCTAGTTTTAGCGTACATTTCAAACTCGATTTTTTCCGAGCAGCCACAAGGAAAGTGTGAATGTAGAATTAGCTATGAAGTTTTAATTGGCCCACCGTTTGAAGGCCCTCTCGCTCAAGCATAAGAGCTGATTGAACATGCAACTGCACGGCAGCGTAGAACTGCTTTTCATTGATCAGCTTTTCAATACGAGCAGGAACCTGTGGCAGAAAAGACAAGGTAATGCATCAACAAGAATGAAGACGGACAATGAATGATAAAATAAAGCGCTGAAGGAATCTGAGAATCAGCATAGCATCATCAATACGTGCAGCCTCTTCTTGATTAAAATTGCTTCGTACAGGAGTCTCTGGGAGGGTGGCAGCATCATAAACACTTGAGAAGCCAAGAGCATAATATAAATATAAGGCAAGTCCAAGATGAAAAATTCATACCACAATTTGGGAAGAGCAAGTGCTCAGATGAATTTACTAAAAGTTCAATTAGTCATGGACTTGAAAAAATTTACAAAATATTTTCATTATTGAGACTGAGAGCTGCTCCCCAAAAGGATGGTTCAACAGTTTATCCTCAACCTAATAATGAATGAGAGCTGCTCCCCACAAGGATGGTTCAACAGTTTATCCTCAACCTGGCACCCTTGACCCTTCTACTCCTAATAGAGAATCCTTTCGGCTTCGTGAGTCTTAATAACAATATAGAATACAGTAAAACTGTAGAACGGAAAGACCACCCCTAAACTGTCCTGTCAAGCTCATATAGCCCAATCAGCAATCTCCATAGGGCCTCCTCTTTTTACTAACTAACCCGCTAAGCAATACCAAAGCCAGCCTTTCCTTTTATCAGATTAGGAGGAGAATATAATTCTGGTCAAACATCTTCTCACAGGTATAAGAAGCATCAGGTCAGTAAAAATTAATACGTAAATTACCTTTCTTTAATGCAGAAGGCGAGAGACCAAAAAACATAAAAAGGTAAGGGAGAAATTTCATTGAAGAATTCGTGTGCCAAACAGAGGATAGATTGTATCACTACTTCCAACTGCGATGAGCTGCTTATCATATAGAATCTCGAGCACTGACCTCTGTGTATTTAATGGTTTTTCCCTTTTCGGAGTAATTTTATATGATTGATGTATTTTAGATACATACTGTACTGTTTCTCTGGGATTAATTACTTGAACACTGCGATTAAAACACATGACAATTATATTCCACTGTGCTTTTACAACCAATCCATTGATCCAGAACTACATGGATACTAGCATGAACAGTTTAACAATATGACCATTTTAATCATGTTAATTACCTACTGAGAGGTTCTTCTATTTTCTTTTTTATCTTTTTTTACAACAGTGATGTAGTTGCACGCGACTCGACTATCCCACTGGGTGCTACATCCTCGCACCTATTCAGATACCGGGTAATTTTATCCACAAAAACTTAGGCTGATGGGAGGAAATCATCCAACTTTTTCTGCCTCCACTGGGATTCAAACCCTGGTCTGCCATGGTCTTTATTCCAGCTTCATCGACCTCTGAGCCTCACCCTTGGATGCGCTGAAAAGGTCCTTTTATAGCTTCATATTTATAGCACAAAACGGCCCAAGCTATTTGGTAGTTTCCTTTATCGACAAATTAAAACTATATTTACTCTTCAGTAGGACCTTGAAAAACTATGTTTTGAATCCTTCAACTGGTTCAAAGTAAAATCCAACTTCAGATGTCTATGGTTTTTGGCTTTTGGTGCAACATCCAAAATGTAAAGGATGAAGACAGCATGCTAGATTACATCAATTTACTACAGGATTAGGTTCTTCTGTACAGATAGGATCCCTTCTTTATGATTTTGTATTGGGGGACCCAATAACGTGTAATCACAAGCACTGTTTTAGTGCTTGGTTGTTGTCATTTATAAAATCCTTACCTGTTTCAGAAAGTATATATAGATTTCTACTTCTAAGTGGACGCACAGATACAAGACTCTAAATTATCTTTCAAACAAAGTAGTTTAAGCATTTTTCTTGGTAAGTAGTAGTTTAAACATTATTTTTTTGGCAACTAAATTTTTTTATTACCAAGTAAACTTTACAGCTCAACACAAGCAAAGAAACAGAACTGGAACCGGGCAACAACCCCAATTACAGGAAACCATTCTAATCATCCTACCTCCTATCACCAGAACATCAAGTAGTTTAAACATTTTTTTCATTGCTAGCATGCACCTATCCATTCTTAAGATAGACAGAGCAACAACAACAACAACAACAACAACAACAATAATCCCACAAGTGGGGTCTGGGGAAGGTAGAGTGTACGCAGACCTTACCCCTACCCCCAGAGGGGTAGAGAGGCTGTTTCCGAAAGACCCTCGGCTCGAGAAGAAGAAACATAAACAATAGACAATAGATCAATGACAGCAATAGAAGATAAAAATATTAACAGCATCGTAAGAAATAGAAAAATAGATATAGAAGCAATAACTATAAACAACAATACTACCATAGAAAATAGTGAGGAAACTACATAAACCACTTAAGATAGACAGAGCGTATTGAATTAAACTCGGCATTTAATTAGAGATATAGCAGGGACTGGAGCAAGAATATAGCAACCACAGCACTAATAAAAAAAAATATAAAGCATAAAGACAACTGACCTTAGCTATGCCTTCTATTTGATCTAACAAGGAGATAATATGTCGCAACGTAACAGAGCGATACCACAACTGATGCAACTGCTTGTTTCTGGCACCAAGAAGCTTCTTAGCCTCCGCCAAGTCACCTTTTAAAACACCAATACTTTGGGTAGATTCACTGAATAACCGCAAAATCTGAAGGTAAAAGCAGAGTAATAGAATAAGATGAATAACTGTTGATATAAAAGAAAAGGCAAAAGAGAAGCATAAAACTAGACTTCAGCGATTGCTTAACAGTAATTACATCATAAACTCATGTTTCAGGCTGCTGAAAGAAGCCCTCTTCTGAGCTTACTTCAGAAGTAGCATCAACTTCACCAGATACAAGTCCTTTTTCATTTCACGTTATTGCAATAGATAATAACTTTAATAAGACCTTTACATATTTGCCCCTTTTAGAAAGACCTAACACATAAATTCGATTGATTTCATAAATTGTGAAATCAACAGCGACATTATTAGGTTAGTTTATATTATGAATTCAATCTATTATAAGCTTTTTGGTTATAATTTTTTTGGGACACTCCCGGATTCTGCACTTCTTGTATACACACGTATCTCTGCTTTCATATATCAATAAATGCTATTTTAAAATGGATAAATTACTATCTAATCATAGAAAACAAGATTTTTGGTTAGTGTGTTCTTATTTTTCTTTCCTTTTTTGGGCCCAAAGTAAGGGCTGATGTCAAACTCATTGGTTCAATTTTTTTCTTCATTAAGATTTTTTTAGATACAAGAGTAACTTCTATTGACAAAAAGGAAAAGATAAAAGAAACCCTATATGCAGGATTCATGCACTGGGTAGGAGTCCTATTCAACAACATTAATTCCATTATCTATACACGTCATTGTGATCACCATAAAAATGAGGAAAGTAAAGATGACAGGATCTTATGTATCTGCACTAGTGAGCTTTCTTTCTGTTCATATCTTTTTTAATTCCTCAATGCACATGCAATGGAGATTACTTCTTTCATATAGCACTAATTTCTTACTATATATTGAGAATATCAATTAATAACTTCTGAACATGGTGGAGACATCAAAGAGCATGATCTACGATCTACTTCATCGTAATTCAGTACTCTGCTAATTAACAATCTGCAACCATTGTGGACCATAAGTTCAGTATTTACTGACTACCAACTTGATAGAGGATAATATCGCATCCATGAAAGATAAAGCAAAAAATCAGAATCTCATTCAGTATGAATATCTCTTTTTTGGATAGTACGCTTACATAAATATTTGCTTGAAACTAGAAATTTGCATATCTAGGAAATTCACTACTTCCTCAAAATGAAATAAATAAACAAGAGACAATGTAATAAGACACCTGAGAATAATTTTGAATAGCTTTATTGAAGCCACCATGGTAGGCATGCACTACTTCATCTACAACTTCCTCAATAATTTCACTCTGCTCCTTTAAGACCTGGACATCACCTTCACGATCTTTCGAGGTCAATATACGAACAACATGAGGCAGTGAATCAAACCGAGCAGCAGCCCAGTTCTCGTCTACCCTAGCAAGTTCCTCCCTTAAGTACTGCAATAACCACAAAGCATATGATCAAGCAAATGCTACAGATATAACCCAAGATTTTAATAAGAGATAAAACCCAATTACTATATATTTAACACTACAAGTTACGGATATAGGAAGACCACAAACTACTTATCACAGAGCCTATATCAAAATAAATGCTTCAGAAAAAACGCAAGATTCAAATAACAGATCAAAACAACAACAACAACAACCCAGTAAAATCTCACTAATGGGGTCTGGGGAGGGTAGTGTGTACGCATACCTTACCCCTACCCCGAAGGATTACAGAGGTTGTTTCCGAAAGACCCTCGGCTCAAGAAAACAAAAAGACAAAATGACAAAAGGAGACAATATTAGTATCACCACAGCAATCATAGGAAAAATAAGACCACCATGAAATCCAGAAGAAAGATGCAAAGCAAAAGCGATAGCTAGTAAATAGGTCCTGCACTGAAAAGCGAAATAGTAAGACAACATTGCCACTAGCTATCTTAGACAAAAACTCTACCTGGCTAGTCCCACAATAGTACGACGTAAGGCAAGACTCAACTATGTCCTAACCTACAATCCTAATACTCGACCTCCACATCTTTCTATCAAGTGTCAAACCACAATTACTATAAATTTCATCAAAAATTACCAAATAGCAAGATTGTACGACAGATCATATGATCAAAGAAATGGTACAGAAATACCCCAAGATTCAAATAAGAGAAAAGAAAGAACCCATATAAGTTATCCTTTTTTTTATGGTGGTGGTGTCTGAGCCAGCTAGGGCACACATCAATTATTTCTTTTCAGAGCATATGATTAAAGAAATGCTACAGAAATAACCCAAGACTCAAACAAGGGAAAAGAAAAACCCCATGTGAGCTTTTTTATGTTATGATGGAGGTGTCCAACAAGCTTGGGTGCACCTCGATAATTCTATCGGGTATTGCTCACCAGCATAGGTACCGGGTACCTCTGCCCACCAAGGGTTAAGCCGATGGGAAGAAATTACCTAGTGTTTTATCTTTTCAGAGCATGTGATCAAAGAAATACCCCAATGAGCTCTAAGCCTCCAACTTTCATCACAAGTTACCAAAAATAGAAAGATTCTAAGCTAATTAAGGAAAGCAGAAAAAGTAAAGAGGCAAGGCATGTCATAAAGAGTAAAAATATCTAGTGAAATTCATCAAATATCCCCTAAAGGCCAAAATCCAGCTGTAAAAAAGGCAATAAATAGGAAAAGTTAAGGAGAAAAAGAAAGAGTTAAACTCACCGATTTGTCCTTAGGAATCGGCAGTAGATCAAATTTTCCCATCTCAATATACTTAACACTACAAAATCACCAAAAAATAAAAATCGCATCAAATAATAAGACAGACAGATTAAAAATAGCTCAAAATATGAATCTAAATTATCAGTAGTTTTGCATTTGTAAGAGGAGAGAGTACCGAAGAGGGATTTGTAAATTTATTCGGATCTAAGAAACAGTAGGAGACTTAAATTGCATCAATTAAGAGTGACTGAAACGACTGTGTTGGGTGGGGTGGTGGGTAGGGAGGGTGTGGGGGTGGGGGGAAGAGGAGAGCTCCAGAGCGGAGCGGAGCTGGAGAATTGAAATGGAGATGGAGATTCCGAATGGAGATGATGATGATGATGTCAGAATTTTAAATTTAATTAATGTCGTCTGTTTATTACTAGTACTAATATTTTATAAAATTAAACGAAGTACTTTTCTGTATAGACTGGTCTACGAAAAAAGTCTTGCCTTCTTTTGTTCTACATTGACCTTCTCAAGTGATTGTGTTGAGGAAAGAAAAGCTTTGGAAAAATTACTATGTTATAGCCGCTCTAAAAAATATTAGCCGGTAAAAATATATATATTATTATTATATTTTATTATATACTAATGTATAATATATATATATATATATATATATATATATATATAATATATAAATTTTTTAAATATTTACCTAGCGATATATAATTATTTTGGTCGACAAGTTAAATGTGTAACTTGGGGTAGTTGGCGAGGCGACCTCTTTTCAAACTTGAATCGACCAAAGTGATCTTCAGGTTTTAATTATTATAGGATTTACCTTCATGTTTAATTAATGATTAAGTGGGATTATAAAGTGAAGGGGGAGTTGAGTCTTTATCCCTAAAGTTTCAGTTATTACACTTTGGCTTCAATCTATATAAATGTAATATTACCAGATTTTTTAAAAAAGAAAAGAAAATCACATCCCTTCCCGCTCATTTGCCGCCCCAATCCCCATTTCCCACGGTTGATTCCTCCATTGCAGCTTGTTTTTCTTGTATTCAACACACATAGGTGGTCTCATTTCTTCCTCATTCCTCTTAAAGCTTCATTCGTTTGATTTATCAATTACTTTGAAGAAATCTATAAATTGGGGG
>AWOL01S0013779.1:183737-200134 GCA_000715115.1 Nicotiana otophora
GGGGGGGGGGGGGGGGTTCAGATTTGTCGAATTTGGGGAAGAAATTGGCGATACATTGGATTAATAATTTATTCCATGTGGTATATTGTGTACCTCCTTCATCTGGTAAGTGTTTTCATCTCATCTTCTTCGTCATTGTTAATTTGGGTTTCTGCAAAAAGAATCTGCACAGTGCTTAACCACTAGTGTACAATAGACCACTGTTAGAATAGATAACTGGTACACAATAGATTGATGGGAGGTTATATATTAGTATGTAGTCTATATTCTGGTGAATGGGTTGAGGGGCCAACTAGTTGAAATTGAAAAGTCCTATATAAAGGTTACAGTACCTATCCGTATACATAGCAATTATACATTCGATGAATTTGTTGATGTCATCATTAAATATGGAAAACTAATATGTTACCTAAGAAATTTGAATATTGCATATATGCTTAGCTCTGCACCGAAGAGGGGCAAGGTTCTTCCTTCATTCATTAAGAATGACAATGATTTGCAATAGTATCTCCTTGATGTTACAATTGATTGTATGAGGCCTTGTTTGAAAATATTTGTGGCTGAAAATTAGTTTGAAGAAAGGACTGAAGTTCTTGTTGAAAAGTCTTATCAAGGTTCAAATGCTGCAGTTGTACCACCACCAACAACAACAACAACAACAACAACACAACCGCCAATTTTAGAAATAGAGGAGGAAAGAATGGTGAAAGATGGCCTCAGTGGATTTAGTGGTGACTTGCATGATTTTGGTGACAATGAAATGAACTCGTATGGTCCAAAAGATGTAGATGGAGCGAAAGATCTCCTAGACATTGTCAATCGGGCAGCTGGAGATGAAGGCTTGGTGGACTCATTAGCTACACAACACGATCACCTTGATGGTACAGATTTGTTCCTTGAAAAATATTTTGACAACAAATTGGATCTAGTGAAACAGTTGGAGATTGCTTCTGTGAAAATGCAATTTATATTTCGTATGAGGAAGAGTAGAAGCAAATTAACTTCAGTGGCATGCCGAGATGTGAGTTGCTCGTGAAAGTTACGCGCTTTAAATTATAAGAGTTATGATAGGTTTTATATTACCAAGTACCATGGCGAGCACACATGCTAGTTACAACACATATCAAGTTGTCATCCTAATGCGTCGTCGAAGACTTTGGGTGCATATTACCAGGAACGATGTGTTAATGGCAAAGGCCCCATCCCAGTCAGATCTGAAAGATGTTATTTTTGCAAATTTTAATCAAAATCTTACTTATTAGAGGAGTTGAAAGGCAGGTAAAATAGCTAAGGCTATGATCAGGGGTACTTAGGAAGAGGGGTTTGCTTTGTTGGAAGCTTATCGCCATGTTATGATGTCCTATAATGAAGGAAGTATTGTTGATTTGAAGGTTGGTGATAAATTGCATTTTAGATATTTTTTCTTATCTATTGGAGCTTTCATTAAGGGATTCGCGCATATGAGAAAGGTTATTGTTGTTGATGGGATATTTCTGAGTGGCAGGTATGGAGGCTGCTTCTTGTCTGTTGTGGCACAAGATACAGAGAATCATATTTCTTTCAATTGTGTTCTGTGTAGTCGATAAAGAGTGCGATGATTTTTTGACCTACGTTTTTGAACAGTTGCGGCACATTGTTGACGATAGTGATGAATTACGCATTATCTCTGATCGACATATGTCTGCTGGGAATGGCTTCAAAAAATTTTTTACTGCCGCTCATCATGGTTTTTGCATGCGTCACATTGCTAAAAATATGCGCAAGAGGTTTCATTATGAAATTTTTATTAAGCACTTCTTCTATGTCGCACAGTCATACAGTACTGAGGAATTCTTTGACTATTTTCAGCAATTGCATGATAAAAACAGGGAAGCTGCTAACTACCTCGCAAATGAAATTGGGTTTCAAAAGTAGAGCATGGCCTTATTTTCAGGAAATCGATACGGCATGTTGATAACAAACATTGCAGAATCACTTAACGCAATGCTTAAGGATCAAAGATACTTCTCGATTATTGGCCTATTCAATCATATTATTCGAAAGTTTATAGAAAAATTCGAGGAGCAACGTAATGAAATGAAAAATATTTTGACCCTCTTTGTTCCTTCTGTCGAAAAGAAGATTAGGAATAATATGATTGTCGACGACGCGCTCCGGGTGCAACATTTAGAGAATAACTAATTTAGCATCGTCGGGCACGACAGGGATGCAGTAGTTGATCTGGATTTGAACATATTTTCTTGTCGTCAATTTGATTTGGAAAATACCTTACTCGCATGCAATGACAACTCTGAGATTGAGCTTTGGGGATGGATATGGTTCCTCCATTTACGATCACTCATCTCCGTTCTATAAGGTTTTAACATATTTGGTTGCATGTGAGGGAACCATTCACATAATCCCTACATAAGAGAAATGGGTGGTACCTGACGAGATTCAATCTACAAAAATACTTCCATCCGATGTCGAGCCTTCAAAAGGTAGAAGGAAGTTTAAAAGATGGCCAGGCACTAGAACCTAGTTCTTCTGGCAGCAAGAAAAAAGGCAAAAATAAATGTTCCATTTGCAAAGAACTTGGCAACAAGAAAATGACTTGTAAAGTATTGTTGCAACATTCTTGATCTTTTAGCTGCTGGTGTTGTAATAAAGATAATTAATTCTTTTAATATTCTAGACTTGTTGTTTTTTCTAGACTTGTTGTTTCTACTATCAACTGTTGCATTGTACATCATAGACTATTGTTTTATGGTTAACCAACAGCACTGTCTATTGCAGACCTATGATCTAGAGTCAACCCTCCCTTACTTTAAGAAGGAGTCATGTGACCAAGTTATCTCATAGACTACTGTTTTATGGTCAACCACCCACATTGTCTATTATAGACCTATGATCTATAATCAACCCCCTTATTTTAAAAATGAGTCATGTGACCTTCTGTCGTAGACTACTGTTTGTCACGACCCAAAATTTAACTTGTCGTAATGGCGTCTATCATGATACTAGGCAAGTCGACTACTCAGACATTGCCAGCACTTTCAGATTTAAGATATACTAAAACATGTTTAAATAAGTAAAAATCTCATAAAACTGATAAAAACTATCATAACTCGAAACAGAAGTTTCCCAAAACCGAGGTGTCACTGAGTCATGAGCATATATATAAATACAAAGTCTGATACTCAGTCTATGAAAGTAGAAACTGAATAAATAAATGGAGGGATGGGGGAGGAGAGTCAAGGTCTGCAGATGCCAGGCATCTACCTCGATAGTCTCCGAATGACTGAAAACTCTTAGAATCAGCAACCACCGTCTCCGAAAATACCTGGATCTGCACACGAAGTGCAGGGTGTAGCGTGAGTACAACCAACTCAGTAAGTAACAAGTCTAACTATCGGGCTAAAAGCAGTGACGAGCTTCATAGGTACAATTCAATTACAGAAATACAGTGCATAAAGGTAGACATGCTTCCAAATTTAACAGTTAAAGCTCAAATATGTAAGACATGTCAAGTTCAATTGAAACGAGATATGGTACATCTCGATATCTACATGTCAGTTATGCATGCCAATTGAAGTACAAACATAGTGATGAAATCATATGCATACTCTCATAGTATCAATCACTTAGTCCTCTTATTCACTCCATCCTCACAGTCACTCATTCTTCACAGTCACTCCATCCTCACAGTTACCCAATCCTCTCAATATCTTGGCACTCGCACTCACACTCACACTCGCACTCACACTACGTAGGTACCTGCGCTCACTGTGGGTGTGCAGACTCTGGAAGGGGCAAATCCAACTCAAGTGCTATAATAAGCCAATCTTGGCATAAATCAATAAAACATGTTACGGCGGACAGTCCGATCCCATAAATATCCTCACAATCAGGCTCTAGGCCTCACTCAGTCATCAATCTCTCCAGTCTCTCGGGCTCACAAGAATCATGATAATTAGCCTAAACAATGATAAAATAATGTATCAATAAATAGTAACAGAGACTGAGATATTATATGCAAATAATAATTGTGACTGAGTACATAATTGCAATTTAAACAGACAATTCAACATGCAACACGACCTTTATAAATCCCAACAATACCAATGTGTAGTCTAAGTATAATTTCTAACATGACTTGTAGCTCAATCTCTCTAGCATATGGAGAATTTACGGATAACAACAAGATTATTCAACTATATAGTTCCATAGAATTGACCAAGTCGCAATTCCTACGATGCACGCCCACAGGTCCGTCTCCTAGCATGTGCATCACCTTAACACCGATCACATAATACGTAATTCGGGATTTCATACCTTCAGAACCAAGCTTAGAAGTGATAATTACCTCAAACCGTGCAAATCTCTACTCCAGCAAGCCCTTGCCTCGTGAATAGGCCTCTGAATGCCTCGAATCTAGCCACAAACAATTCGATACAATCAACACGAGCTAAAGAAATCAATTCCATAAGAAAATACTAAGTTTTTAATCAAAACTCAAAAAATCAACTCAAAAGTCGACCCCCAGGCCCACGTCTCGGAATCCAATAAAAATTACAAATTCGGAAGCCCATTCAACCATGAGTCCAACCATACCAAATTTACCAAAATTCAACACCAATTCGCCACACAAATCCCCAAATTAAACTTTCTAAATCCCTAGTCTCAAACTCCCAAAATCTCACCTAAAAAATACACAAACTAGGTGGAAAATTCAATGGAGAAACAATATTATTGAATAAAAATGATTACAAGTGACTTACCTCAAAAAACCCTTCGAAATCCCTCTCAAAATCCGCCTTAGTCGGAGCTTGAAATGTCCAAAATAATAAAAATCACGAAAACCTCAAGTTTTAAAATGTGCCTAGTGCTTTCGCACCCGCGGGCCAAAATTCTGCTTATGAGGGACCGCATCTGCAGTGAAAGCTCCGCACCTGAGGGGTTCACTTAAGTCCCTAGACTCCACACTTGCGCGACCTTCTTCGCATATGCGCTCTCGCAGGTGCGGAAATACCATCGCACATGCGCAAGTCCCCCAGCTGACCCAACTCCGCTTCCGCGCCCAATACGCCGCATCTACGACCTCCAGGTACGGAGAATAACCTCGCACATGTGACCACTGCCCACTTCCTTCCAGGCTACTTTTGCGATCCCCTGCTCGCTTCTACGAGCTCGCACCTGCGATTAAAACTCCGCATGTGCGATCGCACCAAACCTGGTGCACTTCAGCAGTCCTTCAATTCCAAACTTTGATTCGTTAACCATCCGAACTCCACCCGAGGCCCCCAGGACCTCAAACCAAATATACCAACAAGTCCTAAAACACAATACGAACTTAGTCGAGCCCTCAAATCACATCAAACAACACTAAAAATACGAGTCACAACTCAATCCAAGTCTAATGAAAACTAGGAATTTTCAACTTCTACAATCGATGATGAAACATATAAAATCAAGTCTGATTGACCTCAAATTTTGCACACAAGTTATAAATGATACAACGGACCTACTCCAACTTCCGAAACTAAAATTCGAGCCCGGTAATCACAAAGTCAACTCTCGATCAAACTTCTCAATTTCCAAAACTTCTAATTTTCCAACTTTCGCCATTTCAAGCCTAAATCAACTACGAACCTCCAAATCACTATCCAGATACACTCCTAAGTTCAAAATTACCCAACGGATCTATCGGAACCATCAAAACTCTATTTTGGATCCATTTACACATAAGTCAACATTCGGTCAACCTTTTCAACTTAAGCTTCTAACCTTGAGACTAAGTGTCTCAACTCCTTCCGAAACATCCCCAAAACCGAACCGACTACCCCGGAAAGTCGCATAATAATAATTTAGCATAGCATAAGCAATAAATGAGGGAACGGGGCTACAACACTCAAAACGACCGACCGGGTAGTTATATTATTTTAGAATCAACCACCTGTAATCAACCATTGTTCTATTGTCAACCCCCATCGATATTTTCAATTTAACAAGACTTGTTGCGCTAGTTTAGATATTCTATTGACAACAATTGGTTTAGGTAGTTAATTTAATGTCTAATATTAATAAGCGCTGGCAACCAATATGAAAAGGACTTGTCTAATTAATTGCAATATATCGAATATGCCAATTCAAAGCATCAATTCGTTTCTCAAAACTCTCAGCAGTCATGTCATTTACGAGAAGTCATATGGAAAGGCACTATTTAGTTTCAAATTTTGCCTATACATACACTAGATCTGATGGAAATATTTATTCATCATTCTTCCAAATAGCCCAATCACTTAACAGAGAAATGCCTCTGAGACCAAGGCCAAGCATGGATGCCATTTTCATCAGGGAATCACTGGATAGGCTCATCTGATATATCCAAGAAGACAAGGTGAGGCAAGAGAGGAACATTCGTCGTATCGCACGCATGTTGGAGATTTTTCTTCGTAGGGATGGTGAAAATATTCACTATTATGTTAGCCCAGAAAATTTCCCTCCCCGTGATCCTTCTCCCCCTGCAGCTTAATTTTTTTTCTTTAGTTAATGAGAAAAAATATATGCTGTTGTGAGGGTAGTTATTTATAAAAATATTTAACTTAAGTTTTTTTCTATTTAATTTTATGCATGTTTTTTAAATTTTGTTGCCCTATTTTTTATTTTTATGCTTTGGCTATTTTTTTCTATCTGACAACACTTAAGTGAAAAAAGGCCCCAAAACAAAATAAAAAGGTTCCAATAGAAATATACAACTCAGGAGATATACATTTCAGTCTTCCAATTATTTGAATCTCCCGCCAATGAATTAAAAATTTCACAAGAGTTGTTGAATAAAACCTACAATATATAGTCTACCCCACTGGTGGTCTATAGATCCATTATAAATGTAAACCAATAGAATTTCATAGTAAAGAATTAAGAACGGTATATCAGTCATAAATTGGAAGGCATAGGGGTAGTTCCTCGATTATTAGTTGTTCGTTAGTGTAAAGTATTAATTCAGTTAACTTAAATAAAAAAATGACAATTATTTATGAATAAATTAAAGTTGTAAACATCTAATTCAGTAATTACAAACTTTGAATTGGATAAAATGGATTACTATAACGTATTAATTATAGCGATATCAACCTAAGCCTATAATTGGTGAAAACAATTTTTATTATATGGTCAATGGATATTATTGCAACATAATGTTAAGGCAATGTTGCAATTTAAAAACTAATTACCTATTATAATGGATCATAGCATTGCTTAATAATAATACATGTTGATATTACAACCCGATATTCAATATACAACATTCATACTTAGAGGTAGGGGTGTTCATGGTTCGGTTTGGGTCGGTTTTTACCTTAAAAAAATCAAACCAAATACGTCAGTTATTCAAATTGTTGAACCAAACCAAACCAAATTAATAGAAATTAATAGATTTCGGTTTTTGTCAGTTTTTTTTCGGTTTTTGTCGGGTTTTTTTAAGAATACATGAGTTGTGGCCTTTATGATTCCTTTTGGAAAGCGGTTTGCTTTCGGTTGAATGACTAGTAATGAGAAACTCAATAATAAAATGACTGGATAAAGAAACAAGATGTCCCAACTTTACACAAAAAACACATAACAAACTTTTGGTTCCTTTAGAACTCTAGCCAAAGAATACAGCTAAAAGAGAGAAGTTATATGACCTTTCTAGCCACATAAAAAAATTAGACAAGCATGTCCAATTTCTATATCACTCACTACTCAGACCTGTGCACTTAAAACTTCATTACACAAATAAATACACATCTACAATCCCTCATGAAAAAAGAAATGCAAACTTGTAGTTGAAGATGGAGCTAATCACCAAAGACACATATTAATGCTATTTTATCACCCCAATTGTAGAAAGTTAACTGATGATTGCAAAGTCACAAAGTTTATATTACAATAATTAAATTATAATAGGATATTGTAAAACAGTTTTTCATATGGTAAAGTAAATCATCCACATCAAAAAATACATCCAAATTCCAAGCAACAAGAATATGGTTGAAGCCAGTTCCATCATCCGATCTAATCAATGCTCAAAACATTGTCGGGATATTCTAAAAGATAAAAAAAATAAAAATATTAAGCATTAAGTAATTCACAAATATAAATATATTCACAATGAGTTAAATGTATAAAATTACCTTTTTTAACTATTTCAAATTTTTGGATTTCTTCTAAAATATCTTCAATGTTGCATTCTTTGGGAGTTGACCTGAGCCATTGTTGAGTGCAAATTAGAGATTCTACCATCTTTGGCGATAAAGAACTTCGATATGAATCAAGAATCCTCCCACTAGTACTAAAAGCCGATTCAGATGCAACAGTAGAAACAGGAATTGCAAGAACATCTCTTGCAATCCTAGAAAAAATTGGATACCTTTTACTTGCATCTTTCCACAAAGACAAGATATTAAAATATTTGACCAACTCCAAATCATCTATCAAATACCTCTCAAGATCAGTCTTACTTCCTTCATTATCTTGTTGCAAATATTTTTCCCATTGTGATTTTCATATCTCTCCAGTATCACCTTCACTCATCGTACTAACTTGACCTCCCAAAATCTCATCAGAATTTTCAGCATAAGAATCTTTATAGCAATTATACAAGCGAGATAGAGTATCTATCACTTTGTTTGATCTCAAATCTCCCGCCACAGAACCATAAGATTTAGCAAAAATGAACTTCACATACCTTATCTTATACCGAGGATCCAACACAACATCGACAAATAATAATATATTCATATTATCAAAGTCACCCCAATATTTATCAAACTTGAGTTTCATCTTAACAACCATATCAATCAGAACTTGATCATCACCTTGAGAATTTTTGACAATAAAGTTAAGAAGATAAAAAAGCTCATGGAAGAAAGAATTTGAAGTAACATACAAAGTTCCTGAAAATTTCAAAGTAATCTGGTAGAAAATGTCAAGAAACTTTGTAAAAACCTTTACCTTCTTCCAATCATCCCCACTTGGGTGCGCTGCTTTTCCAATCATATCTAGACAATACTTTTAGTACTTGTGATCATCAATATATATTCTTGAAAAGGCCTTCTCAAATTTTATAGTTGTACTTAACATCATATAAGTTGAGTTCCATCTGGTTTCAACATCTAAACTCAAAAGGCCATGGCTATCAATCTTTACCTTTTCAATAATTGATTTAAAGGAAGCTAATCTTGCAGAAGAGGACTTAACATACTTCACAGAATTTCTGACCCGAGAAATAGACTCAATCTGATCACTTAATCCTTCTTTTACAATTAAATTCAAAATGTGAGCATTACATCTAATATGTAGAAAGTCATTTCCCAAGACGATTCCTTTCCAATCCTCAATCCTCCCTTTCAAGTGTCTAATTGCTGCATCATTAGCAGTTGCATTATCTAGGGTCACAGTGAATAGATTTTCAATTCCCCTATCTAACAAACAAACCTCAATACCCTTTGCAATTGTTTCACCCTTATGATCTGGAACTTGAAAAAAGTTCAGATGTTTTTTTGCAAGTTCCAATTATCATCAATCCAGTGGGCAATTATAACCATGTAAGTTAGGTTTTGGAGCGATATTCACGTATCACTAGTGAGACATACATGTTGATTTTGAATATGCTTTTTAAGCTTTTCTTTTTCCTCATGATAAATTTTTAAACATTACCTAGCAATAGTCAAACGAGAGGGTAACTCAAAATTAGGCACAACAATTGACATTAATCTTTTAAAACCTTCCCCATCGACGACTTTAAATGGTTGTTCATCAATGATCACAAATTCAGCAATAGCCCTTCTTACTTCATTGACATCATACACAACTCTTTCTAGTTTATAAGTACCAACACTACCTTCTTGTCCGCTTCCTTTAATTGGGTAAGACCTAAGTTTCGTCTGTGTTCTGTCAATGAATCTAAAAGGGGATTTCTTACAAACAATATTCAAATGGTTCCATATTGTAGTAGTTCCATTTTTTTTAGTATCGGAAGCAAAAGGTTTAGTACAACAACTACATTTTGACTTATGCTTACCATCTTTATCAAAATATTTGGAAAAGTATTTCCAAATGTCTGATGTTTCCCTCCCAAGGCCAAAATCATTTTCAGAAGGTGATGCTCTTTTATGCTTTTTAGGAGAAGTAGGAACACTTGAATCAATAACTGGAGTATTATTGCCTTCAAGTTGAGGAATTTCCTGAACCTCGACTTCTGAATCCATCTGCTAAGAGAGACGAAACATGCAAACAATGGTCAAAAACAAAAAGAACTACATAAGGGATATAAAAATACTTTACAATTTCATGTAAATTATTTTCAAATTATCCATTAAAAAAAGATAACTAGTTGGGGTTAAGACCAAAAAGAAAGGCAAAAACCTGCTCATTTCTCATAATTGTGGTTGCCATCGGTCGCTATCAAGAATTTTAGTGGGAAAGAGGAGAGAATTTTGTTTGGCCTGGAAGCTGCGTATGTTTTGTTGTGAAGGGGTGAAAGAGAATCAAATAAACCCTAAGGAATTAAAGACCTTTTGTCTGAACATGCTAAATTGACTTAGGCCCATTGCAGTTAAAGAAATATTTCAAAGATTAGGCCCAACAGTGTAAAATATTACATATACTATAAATAAAGTTTAGAAATAATATATTATATATATATATATATATATATATATATATATAATTTTTAAAATAGGTATCTATATGATCGGTTTGGTTCGTTTTTTTTGTATAAAACCAAAACCAAACCAAATTTTGTCGGTTTTTTAAAATTAAAAACCAAACCAAGTTAAACCAAAAAGATGTCGGTTTTTTTTCTCGATTTGGTTTGGTTTGGTTTTCGGTTTAGTTCGGTTTTTCGATTTTTTGCGAACACCCCTAGGTGATGGGACATGTGAAACTTAGATCAATGGGGAGACTGTTGGATGTGTGTGAATAAAGTTCCACATGGAAAGTAAAAAAGAAAACGAAGCTACTTATAAGGAGTTGGATACTCTTAATGGTGTGAGGCCTTTTGGAAACAATTGTGCGGGTTTTGCCCAAAGCGAATAATATTACACCATGTTAAGAATATATTTGGGCCGTTTTAGCATAAAACTTCAAGCATTCTCATGATGCTTCCCATCAACTGCAATGGTTCCACACAGGGGCGGACCCACGTGGAGAGGTCGGGGGTCACTGGTACCCTATAGGCTCGGGAAAAACTATGTAGTATATATTATTGTATATATATCTAGGACCCCTATAATAATTTTGGTGTGCCCCCAAATGAGCAATGACCCATGGTTGCACTGGTTCAATAGGTTGTTAAGTTCCTTTCTGTAACGACCCGGCCGGTCGTTTCGAGAGTTATAGCCTCGTTTTCCCCATTTTCTACTTCTTTTTGTATTATTCAGCTATATTATGTTATGTCGGGTTAGTTGGTTCTGGACCGGAGTGGTTTCGGAGTGAACTGAGATACTTAGTCTCTAGTAGAAACTTAAGTTGGAAAAGTCAATCGGATATTAACCTATGTGTAAACGATCTCGAATTTGAATTTTGATGGTTCCGTTAGCTCCGTTAGGTGATTTTGTACTTAGAAGTGCGCCCGGAATGTGATTTGGAGGTCCGTGGTAGAATTAGGCTTGAATTGGCGAAATTGGAAATTTGGCGATTTCGGTCGGCAGTGAAAAATTTGATATCGGGGTCGTAATAGAATTCTGGAAGTTGGAGTAGGTTGATAGTGTCATTTGTGATGTGTGTGCAAAATGTTAGGTCATTCGGACATGGTTTGGTTAGTTTCGACATCGGTTTCCGAATTTGGAAATTTAGAAGTTCTTAGGCTTGAATCCGAGGATAATTTAATGATTGGATGTTGTGAGTAATTCGAAGGTTCGACTAAGTTTGTATGTTGATATATGACTTGCTGGTATTTTTGGTTGAGGTCCCGAGGGCCTCGGGGTGATTCCGCGTGGTTAACGGATTTGTCGAAGTTGGAATTTACAGCTGGAGCTACTACTATTTTTGCACCTTCAGAAGAAAGCCTCGCAGGTGCGAGGCTGCTAGTGCGCGTGGGGAGTGCGTAGGTGCGGGCAACGCTGGGCCAAGGCTGGGAACGCAGGTGCGAAGAATTGTCCGCATCTGCGAGCCCGCAGGTGCGAGGCCTTGAGCGCAAATGCGGAGATGAGGATTTTGGGTTGGTTTTGCATATGCGCACCAGGGACCGCAGATGCGAGAAAGGTATNATAAAACCAAAACCAAATCAAATATTGTCGATTTTTTAAAATTAAAAACCAAACCAAGTTAAACCAAAAAGATGTCGGTTTTTTTTCTCGGTTTGGTTTGGTTTTTCGGTTTTTGGCGAACACCCCTACTTAGAGGCATTACTTGTTGACAACACTTCACTAGACAACACTCTTATACTTAGAGGTCTTGCTTCTTGAGTTGTTACATGTTCTAGAATGGCCAACTCTTAATGGTATGAAATACACCGCCATGCATAATAACTTTAAATGTTACATTATGTTTAATAAGATGTTTAAACGCTATAAAATCAAAAAAACAAGGTCTAACGTGGTGTAATCCTTATTTTAGTGAATTCTCGACCATTAGTTTACCCTCGACCGCAATAAGAGTTGAAGATGAACCCTCAAGTTAACATTCGCCCATTAAGAAAGTCTATTGATTTATGCTGAATGTCCAGGGTTGGGGTGGGTTGGGGTTAGGGTTAAGGGTTTATAAACTATTAAAGAAGCTTATCGGCGACTAGTGATTGATGGAAGACATCTCGTGTTGTTCAGTAAATTAAAATATGTTCACATGGCCTATCCCAAACCAGATATTTTTTTACCCGTTAAAATTACTCATTTGACCCATTTAAAATTACCCATTTAACAGGCCATGTGATCAAAATAAAATTGATCACATTTCCACCATATTTTTTGACCCGCTCAAATTAACGATTTGACCCATTTTAAATTACCCATTTCACCTGCCATCTCAAAACAAAATTGATCACATTTCAGCCCCAATTTTTTCTTCCGAAAAATATTACTCAAACAATTGAAGGAAAATGAGTCAAGGGTCGAGTGCATCCTTTGGGTCGAGAAAGAATTGTCACTGCGGCATGGCTGCCAGTCAATTTACAGCTACAACTCTGGTGAATGCTGGTCAACGTTTCTCAAAATATTCCAAAACTAAGGTAAGATGAACTCCACATATTCGCCTCTTTTTTATTTTAGGGATTTAATTTTACAAATAAATTATTTTTCCCATTTGATTTGATAGGGTAAAAGATGTCAATTTTGGGAATGGGACGATGATCTGCTATATCCAAGGATTTCTGACCTTGTCAGTAGTTTGAAGTGTGAAAAGAACGCTCTTAAGCATGAAAAGATCGTTCCGCAGATTAAGGTGGCTGAACTTAAAAATATATTAGCAATGGATGTTCATGAGAAAGATGATGATGGAGGGATTGAAATGGAGGGAGGGCATATTCCTGTAAATTTTACAGTTTGAGGGATGGTTAAGATGAATGAAATGAGGCTCAATAAGTGAATAATGCTCTTGTGCGTTGTTGTCGGATTTGTGGCAGCTTGGATGATGAAGTGAGAAGGAGAACATTGGTTTGTTGTTGGTAGGAATAGTTTAATTATTGTAAGTGTCACGACCTAAAATCTCACCCGTCATGATTGCGCCTATCTCAATACTAGGCAAGCCGACAATATTAATAAACCACATATTTTTAAATTGGAAAACGTAATAATTAAATTCAGCGGAAGAAATCTCACAAGTACAAATATAAACACTCCCAAAATCTAGTGTCATTGAGTACATGAGCATCTAATATGAATACAAATCTGGAAAATACGGTCTATAATAGTCTAAGACCAAATACAGTAAACAAGGAGATAAGGAAGGAGAGACAAGGTCTGCGAAACACGACAGCTACCTCTAAATCTACGGAAAATTAACTGTGCGAAAGAATCAACATGCGCTATGTCCGGGAATACCTGGATCTGCACACGAAGTGCAGGGTGTAGTATGAGTACAACTAACTCAGCAAGTAACAATACTAAATAAAGAACTGAAAGTAGTGACGAGCTTCACAGCTGAGTCCAATTACAGTAATTTCCAATATAATAAGGTAGTCATGCTTTCAAGTTCAACATTTAAGGCCAAAACAGTAATTTCATTTCAAGTTCAACTGAAACATAAGATAATATCTCTCATAAATTTCCAAAACAGTGATATATGAAAGCTGAAGTGCAACAGTAATGAAATCAAATGCATCCTCTCAAGACTACAGTCACTCAGCCATTCCATTCACTCAGTACTTAACACTCGCACTCAATAGGTACGTATGCTCACTGGGGTGTGTATAGACTCCAGAGGGGCTCCTATAGTCCAAGCGTTATAATGTGCACGGACAACTCACGTGCAATAATATAATATCTGGATCCACACGGACAACTCACGTGCTGCACGGACAACTCACGTGCTATAGTATAATATCTGGATCCGCACGGATAACTCACATGTTGCACGGACAACTCACGTGCTATAGTATAATATATGGATCGCACTGACAACTCACGTGCTATAGTATAATATATGGATCGCACTGACAACTCACGTGCTATAGTATAATATATGGATCCACACGGATAACTCACGTGCTATAGTATAATATCTCACAATCAGGCCCCCGGCCTCACTCAGTCATAAATCTCTCCAATCTCTCGGGATTTCAATAATCATGAAATCAGCCCAAACAACAATGATATAATGCATCAATAACGAACAATAGAGACTGGAATAAAATAAACAAGTAAATTGTGATTGAGTACAAAACAACAATTAAGCACATAGTTCAACATATACATGACCTATGTGGGTCCCTACAGTGCCAACACATAATCTAAACATGCTTAGTAGTTCAATTTCTCTACTACATGTAGAATATATAGATAACAACAGATTATTCAACTACACAGTTCCATGGAATTTGACCAAGTCATAATTCCTACAGTGCACGCCCGCACGCCCGTCACCTAGCATGTGCGTCACCTCAAAACCGTTCACATAACACATAATCCGGGATTTCATACCCTCAAGACCAAATTTAGAACTGTTACTTACCTCAAACCGCGTAATTTTTTATTTCGCTATGCCTTTCCCTCGTGAATTGGCTTCCAAACGCCTCGAATCTAGCCACAAATAACTTTATTCAGTCAATAACATTTATTGGAATTAATTTCATAAGAAAATACTAATTATCCAACAAAATCCGAAATTTAGCTCAAAAATCGCCCATGGGGCCCACGTCTTGAAATCCGACAAAACTCACAAAATTCGACAACCCATTAAATTACGAGTTCAACCATACCAATTTTATTAAATTTCGATAACAACTCGACCTCCAAATCTAAACTTTTCGTTGTTGACAAGTTTTGCAAAAATCTTGATTTCTTCTATTTAAATCCGAAATAAATGATGAATATAACCATGGATTTATGAAATATAATTACTTTTGGATATAGAACGCTTACCGAAGTCGAAGTCGTGAAGAAATTCTCAAAATTGCCCAAGAACCGAGCTCCAAAAATCCAAAATGAAATGAAAGAAATGACCATTTTTGGTCCTTAGGTTTCTGCCCATCCGTCACTAAAAGTCCATTTTCCGTCACTAAAAGTCCATTTTCTGTCACTAAAAGTCCATTTTCCGTCACTAAAAGTCCACACCAGAACTTGCTTGCACCAACAGTTATTCTTTAACTAAAAAGGCTCTAACTCCATCATACAAACTCGAAATTCGACGATTCTTGTTCCTATGAGTCACAAACAATAATACGAACCTAGTCGTTCAATCGAAACCCAATACGGAGCTCATTTGCTCAATGCGATACTAATTTAGCTCGTTAAATAATTAACTCATGTTTCGCACTAAAACCCAATCACGACTTGATGAAATTAGACCAAACTTTCCAGATCACTCCTATAATTCATTATCAAAATCCCGAAAGTCTCGAAATCTAATTTCGATCTCTAGAACTAAAAATGGACCTTTGGATTAATACATTCTTATGCTCAAAACACCAAACTCTTCCAAAAACTCTTCCAAAACTCATCCGAGCCCATAGGACCCCAACCAAGTATATTAACAAGTCCCATAATATGACACAAACTTAGTCAATACCTCAAATTATATTGAACAACACTAAGACACGAATCGTACCCCAATTCAAGCCTATTCAAAACTAACAGATTCCAAATTCTACATTCGATGCCAAATCAACTCCGATTGATCTCAAATTTTGCATACAAGTCATAAATAACATAACTGAGTTGTTCCGATTTCTAGAATCAAATTTTGGCCCCGATATCAAAAAGTCACACCCCCCCCCCCCC
>AWOL01S0013779.1:200336-214168 GCA_000715115.1 Nicotiana otophora
AAAAGTCCCCCCCCCCCCCCCGGTCAAACTTCCCAAAAATTCAACTTACGCTATTTCAAGCCAAATTCCACTACGGACCTCCAATAAATATTTCGGACATACTCCTAAGCTCAAATCACAATACGGAACTATTGAAATTATCAGAATTCAAATCCGAGGTCGTTTACACATAAGTCAACGTACGATTGACTTTTTCCAACTTAAGTTTTCAATTATGAGACTAAGTATCTCATTTCACTCTGAAATTCTTCCGGACCCAAACCAACTAACCCGGTAAGTCATAAAATAACTATAAAGCATAACTTGAGCAGTAAATAGGAAAATAGAGTTATAATATTCAAAACGACCGCCCTAAGGCCCATAAGCCATTGTATTCTTCTTAAGCACCATAAAGTACCACAATCGAGGCACCCACTCTGAAGGACCTTATGTGAATTTAAAATTGTTTATCTTTCCTTTCTTATATTGACATGTAGAATACATAGTCATACATAAGTACCGCAAGTCTTGACGCCATCCAATGTAAATAATTGATTCTAACGAGATACGAATCCGAGAAATTTTTAATTGCCACATACACATTTTGAATCTATTAGAACCCTCTCGAGAGTCACCCACTTTGTTCAAATCCGAATTGCTCCACCCAAACGGGCCAAAAGACATGTGCCCCATTAGCACAATAACACCCAAAGAAGTAACCCTGCCTTAACACTACCAATCAAATTCATACTTCGTGCGCACTATATCTTTCAAGTAACAACTTAATCATTCCATGATTTGCATATACTCATAAAGTGCAATATAACCCGTATCCAGGAATTTTCTTACTCGACTCATCCTCCATCTCAACATCTACAAGTAATAACTAATCCACAAGTATGCCTCAGATCAAAACTAATACAACACATAATTGTGGAATCAAATCGTAGATAACAGACTCTCTCACTTGGCTCAAAGACATATAATAAAATATTTGATAACCCACCATACCCATACTCTACTATTGTCATAATCCCGTGGTCAATTCAATGAAAATGCTTCACGAGCTCGGGTAACACAAACCATAAAGTACCTCAATCATCCGCTAAGCTCGCATTTATTCTCTTGACAGTCAAGTCAACTTTCTCACCCATATTCAAATTCAAATCTCAACACATAAACTTCGCTGGTAGAAACGAAACTCTCCACTCAATATTATAAGGAACACATCTACGTAAATTACTCTGCAAAAGATAACCCCCTGCTTAGCCTCAAATTGGCATCTTGTTATACCCTTCCGCGACAACAATTACTACATAATCACTTAATCTTCCTGAGTCCAAACTCATTAATAAGACATGAGAATTTAATTTGTTCCACAATTAAACAACATTAAAGATCCTTCAATACACTCACAACTCAAGACTATACGTCAAATCAAGACAGAAATCAAATACTCCAAAGCAAAATCTTGAGTCACAAGTAAACTTTATTCGTCACATTCAACCCATCTGAACACATTTCACAATCACATCATACTTATCATATAGACATTCAACCGATCATCGAACCATAAATTCCATTCATAGGGACACTACCGGACATATGCGTCAAAATGTACAAGTTCACAAAACTGAAGTTACCGAGCTTAAGTTGCGGTCTAACCCTGACCTCAAGTCCTCCAGACTGGCCCATCACCAAAACACAGAATACATATCGCGAATCTCGTTCATGGAATCATAAGCCAGCAATGCACGGACGATACCGAATGCTTACATGCGCACACGAATGCGTGGAAGGAATTCAAAGAGTTATGTTTCAAGTTGAATCAATATCGCATGATAGAATATAAGAAAGTGAAATTTCCTACGGGTTCGGCAGCGCGGACAACTCACGTGCTGCATGGACAACTCACGTGCTATAGTATAATATCTCACAATCAGGCCCTCGGCCTCACTTAGTCATAAACCTCTCCAGTCTCTCGGGCTCTCAATAATCATGAAATCAGCCCCAACAACAATGATATGATGCATCAATAATGAACAATAGAGTCTCGGATAAAATAAACAAGTAAACTGTGATTGAGTACACAACAACAATTAAGCAGATAGTTCAACATGTACATGACCTCTGTGGGTCCCTACAGTGCCAACAGATAATCTAAACATGATTTGTGGTTCAATTTCTCTACTACATAGAGAATGTACAGATAACAACAGATTATTCAACTACACAGTTTCATGGAATTTGACCAAGTCACAATTTCTACGGTGCATGCCCACACGACCGTCACCTCAAGACCGATCACATAACACATAATTCGGGGTTTCATACCCTCAAGACCAAATTTAGAACTGTTGCTTATCTCAAACTGCGTAATTCTTTATTTCGCTATGCCTTTGTCTCGTGAATTGGCCTCCAAACACCTCAAATCTAGCCTAAAATAATTCGATTCAGTAAATAATATTTATTGGAATTAATTCCTTAAGAAAATACTAATTTTCCAATAAAATCTGAAATTTAGCTCAAAAATTACCCGTGGGGTCCACGTCTCGGAATCCGAAGAAACTCACAAAATTCGACAACATATTCAATTACGAGTCCAACCATACTAATTTTATCAAATTTCGATAACAACTCGACCTCCAAATCTAAAATTTTCGTTCGTGAAAAGTTTTGCAAAAATCTTGATTTCTTCTATTTAAATCTGAAATAAATGATGAATATAACCATGGATTTATGAAATATAATCACTTTTGATATATGACACTTACCCAAGTCGAAGTCGTGAAAAAGTCCTCAAAATCACCCAAGAATCGAGCTCCAAAAATCCAAAACGAAATGAAGGAAATGACCACTTTTGGTCCTTAAGTTTCTTCCCATCCGTCACTAAAAGTCTATTTTCCGTCACTAAAAGTCTACACTAGAACTTGCTTGCACCAACAATTATTCTTTAACTAAAAAGGCTCTAACTCCATCATACGAACTCGAAATTCGACGATTCTTGTTCCTATAAGTCACAAACAATAATACGAACCTAGTCGTTCAATCGAAACTCAATACAGAGCTCATTTGCTCAATGCGATAACAATTTCGCTCGTTAAATAATTAACTCATGTTTCGCACTAAAACCCAATCACGACTTGATGAAATTAGACCAAACTTTCCAGATCACTCCTATAATTTATTATCAAAATCCGGAAGTCTCGAAATCTAATTTCGATCTCTAGAACTAAAAATGGACCTTTGGATTAATACATGCTTATGCTCAAAACACCAAACTCTTCCAAAAACTCTTCCAAAACTCATCCGAGCCCATATGACCCCAACCAAGTATACTAACAAGTCCGATAATATGACACAAACTTAGTCAATGCCTCAAATTATATTTAACAACACTAAGATATGATTCGCACCCCAATTCAAGCCTATTCAAAACTAACAGATTCCAAATTCTACATTCGATGCCAAATCAACTCCGATTGACCTCAAATTTTGCACACAAGTCATAAATAACATAACTGAGTTGTTCCAATTTCTAGAATTGGATTTCGACCCCGATATCAAAAAGTCACCCCTGATCAAACTTCCCAAAAATTCAACTTACGCCATTTCAAGCCAAATTCCACTACAGACCTCCAATAAATTTTTCGGACACGCTCCTAAGCCCAAAATCACAATGCGGAGCTTTTGAAATTATCAAAATTCAAATCCGAGGTCGTTTACATATAAGTCAATGTACGATTGACTTTTCTCCAACTTAAATTTTCAATTATGAGACTAAGTGTCTCATTTCACTCCGAAATCCTTGCAGACCCAAACCAACTAACCCGGTAAGTCATAAAATAACTGTAAAGCATAACTTGAGCTGTAAATAGGAGAACGAGGTTATAATATTTAAAATAACCGGCCGGGTCGTTACAGTAAGTTTGTTTTGTTGGAAGTATTTTGGATTATGTAATGTTGTACTGGTGTAATGTTAAATTTATTGAAGTTATTAAACACGACATTGAGTCTATTACGCAACCAAGTAGCTGGTTTATTGATGGACCCAGTGTCTATTACTCAACCTCTGGGTTATGCTTGATGCAATGTTATATTTTATCAAGTTATTAGTACTAGACGTATTGTCTACTACGCAACCAAGTAGCTAGTTTATTACTAGACACATTGTCAATTACGCAACCAAGTAGTTGCATGTTGTAATACATAAGAAAGTGCTAAGGAAACAAAAATTAAAGCATCAATAGTTAATAAGCAGCAAGGTAGTTTCATTACATAGAGGTAGGTGCAAATATCATAAATTACTACAAGTTCACCCAAAATGAATTTGTCTCACGACCAACACAACTTGAAATTTCAGTTATAAAACTAAGAAGGGTTCATCCTTCCCCTAAAGATATCAACTACAATTTTTTCCTTGAACAACTTCATTCGCTTGTCATTAAGCTGATCCAACGATGTATCGGTTAGCAGGAAATCAATAACCTTCACTGCATATGCTCCACTGCTTTCACTACAATAATCAAAGACACAATTAATTATTAAATAGACCAGAAGAATGAGTAAAACATAATGGATAGTACATTTAATTTACCTTTGCTGGATGGTTGGCACATCCATAATACGCTCCCAGGACCATTTATTCGTAAGCACATCTTGGCCTAAGTATGCAAACTGGCTAGTTTTTATCAAAATCCTAGGCATCATGAGTGCAAGGGGTTGTACCAGTTCTTCTAGTTTACCATCATCATACAAACTGACATTGCTATTGTAAATTCGAATCAAATCCTCTGCCAAGTGGAAAACAATAGGCACAAAATACTTGTTATCAATTTTTCACACATAGTACAACAACTTAGCCTTGCACCACTCCACAACCCCATATTGTGACATACTTGCTTGAGGATATAGCATCAGGGGTGTAAGGAACAAGTCTTGACAAGCATCAACTATCTCACAAAATTCTAAATTATTTCCCTCTTTACTAGTATCCTCCTTGATCTTATCCCATACAGTGCACATATTTTTGCATAATGCAACATCCATAATAACACGACTACGGGCATAAAGGCGTGGATGTTTTATGTTTCGTACATGCATCGGCGCCAAAATATCCTCCACATGATAAATATTATAAAAAAATGTATGTTAAATATGGAGCTACTAAGAAAAAAAAGAAATACACACAATGATTAAGGGACTTACAAAAATTAAAATGGACAGGTTAGCACCGCACAACTACTCGAAAAACCTCCAACCATAACTGCTAGTCAAGAAGTTTTAGGGAAACTTCTCCTTCTTGTCAAACCATTCACAAAATAGTTTCTTATCTTCCTCCGAAACTGGTTTGAGTACATCTATCTTTGATTTCTTCTTCTTGCTCTGTTTCAGCTTCCTCATCTTGCTTGCAAAAATTGGAGCATTCCTCAATCTACTTTGCAATCTTGTAACTCTGTATCAAGGTGACTCAACTACTTTAAAAGGGATTTCATTCTAACTTTGCATCTCCCCAAGTATCTTCAACATCTTATCCAATTTCTCATTCACAACCTTCAACTCGTCGCGCACGTCTGTATCACTTGGCTGGGCATTGCACATCCTGCATGGTCCTCCTCTATTGATATAAGAAAAAACACCAACTAGTGATGAACCAGGAATACTCCTACCCAAAGGGTCATCATGAGCAATGTCACCTTCATCATTAGTCTCCAAGCTCACTGCACCAGGTGCCTTTTTAATGGGAGTCACCCATTCCAAATCAACTGCTAGCTGGTCTATTATAGGATCCGCTATCTCATCGTCGTATAGTACCAAATTCTTTATATAGTCCATATCCATCTCACGTAGGGTAACAATTGACACAAGGTATGTGATAATATCCTACTTTGGTTGATTCTAATCTACTGGTGGAGTGTTATTACACTCCCTATATTACCACACCAGGGTCATCAACTCTCTACTTAAAGGGATCCCAATCAGGGTCAGATGTCACTTTCTTGTTGTGCCATCTCAACATTCCTGGCAGCGGCATCGGTACGATATTTGATTTCTCGGCACTATGACCAAATAACGGAATTGCTTCGTACGCCCATGCCTATATTTTGTCATGAACCAAAAAGTATTAATTTCTGTCTGCAGTAAATAAAATAATAGTACTCAGCTGCAAAGAAATTTTGAGAGGTTTGTTTTAATACTTACCGTGAATGCCCATGAGATATTGTCCAGGGCATAACTAGCCGATTTGGACTCTTTATTGCTCACATATGATTTGTACATTGGCAACATGTCCTTCTTCAAGTACTCAATTGTAAGCTCAAAACACTCCTTGCCCTATGGATATTTCATGAAAAATTCCAGATTGTTAGCCATATGAATCCACTTCTTATCGACGCGTGCTATGTTATCCCTTGCAAGAAATAATGAATCGACAAACCACACAAATGCAATTTTAAACCTCTCGACTGTGTAAAACCTCTTGGATTTTAACTATTTCAAAAGCAGCTCTGCATCCACCCCTTTCCTGCTAGATGACAAACTTTGTCGCAGAATGCTTGGCCATCATCCATCACTTTCTTCATAGCTTCTTTACTGGGCTTAGCACCACAGTTCAATTCAGTCATCATAGAAAATTCGTTCAATCCATAGTGAACAGGCTTGTCTCTAACTAAAAACCATAACTCACGTTTCTTCACGCAATAAAATTGGCGAATCAGTAGGGAATGGACAAGTTGTCCATTAAACTGTGTCGAGTGCTCTAAAAGTTTTGCAAACTGACCAAAACAAACTACTATTAAACATTTCCATCAATTTGATTGTTCTAAGTTTATCCTTTAACTCGTGGAATACATTGATCCTAGACCTCACACTTATCTTGGCCGGGTAACGTCTATGCTTTTTTAGAAAAGTCCTAAATTTGTATTTGGATGCATCGATCACCCTTACAAATACAGGAATTGACAGAGAATCCTGGTCACATTTAACTGCTGCACATGTTTCACTTTCTAGTCCATCTTCACTATCTTCAAGTTGTTCATCATCATCATCATTATCTTCTTCTTCATCATATTCTTCTTCTGCTACATTTTATTCTTTTTCTTCTTCAGCATCTTTATCAACCTCTTGAGCATCATCATCACCATTTTCATCATCCTTCACACCTAAAGCTTCATCATCACTGTCCTTTTCTTCTTCAACAATTAGTTTTTTAGAAACCTATTCTTCCATTTGAGTTTGTGTTGCATTTATGTCCAAGTCTTCTTCCTCCTCTTCATCAACACCCTATAACGCTAACCTCCTTGAAATAGAATTTTTACTAACATGTATGTCCTCATCAACTAATCTAAACTTTGATCTTGTTCTTTTATTACTTATAGACTTTGACGGCTCTTTATTTTTTTTTCTACTATCACGCTTAGAAATCTCAGCATTTCCTTTACTAGGGGAAGCTTTAGAAGTATCTACATCTCATTTTCTAGTAGTAGTTTTTGAAGGCTCAACAATTGCTTTATTTGGCGATGCTTCTTTTTCTTCATTTTCTTTCTTGTTTGAAGGTTGTGAAGGATTTGAAGGCTTTGTCAAAGGAATATACTTCTTAGCAGCTGATTTTCTCCTCATGTTACCTACATGCAAATATGCAACGTCACATTTAATAATTTTAAACTTATGATTAGAATAAAAAAAATAAGCCCCAATTCCAGCAACATCTATGACTAGAAAATAATCGACCACAGCTTTATCAATAAATATTAGATCGGCAGTTATGACGAAATTCTAAACTACAAAGCACATAGGTAGTCCAAGAAGAAAAAATAACAACCCACGCCATATCAGATATGTATTCACAACCCAATCGATCTTGAACATGCACATGAACAAATCACTTTATAAAATCCATAATAAAAAATGTAAGAAACACAAAAACAAAAATTTAGGATTTACCAAAATTAATGTGTTCTGAGCTTTAATACAATGTTTGATGGGTCTATAGAGACGATTACATTCAAAATCGAAGCCTCATTCTTGTCCCTTTCTGCTAGAAACCACCTTGGTCGATGGGGTTGAGTGACAGAGAGAAGAGAGAGTAGAGAGATGAGAGAGAAATTGGGCGAAAAAATGAGAGAGAGGTAATGCTTTTCAAACTTTATATGTGATCCACAAGTTTTTAAAATGTTAAAAAGGCTAGTAATGGCTTTTGTACAACGTCGACAGGGTCCTGATGTAGTGGGATCGTTTGGATTGTTACAAAAAATGTTGACTGTTTGACAACGTGAAGACTGCAATCTCGACTTAGAATAATCAAACGTCCATCACGAGTCACATGGGCACCCTCACCAGGTAAAATAGTTGTATCAAAACTGAAAACTTCAGCAGTAGAACGAACCTTGGGCTTGACATGACAGCACCTCGCGGCTCCCTTTCAAGATGAACAATGCGGCTAAGCATGCATATGGGGCGGGTGTGCCGATGGATGGAGGCTGCTGCATGCTGCATCTAAGAGTTTAGTTCCATAAGACTGAATAACATGGCCTGAAATGAAGTAAACTCACTTTGCTTAACATAGGGCTTCGCTCGCTCACTCTAACGCTCGTTTAGTAGACAACGAGAAAAGTGCATGAGCCACTGAACCATATCAAAGAAGCTACTTTCTTTCTGGCTTTTATACCCAGGTATAAAGGGATAGACAGTCTAAGAGAGTTCCAAGAAACAACGCATACCTATCACTTTCTGAAGGTTTGGAACCCTCGATTCATCTGACTCAAGGAGAAAAGTAGCGATGAGCTTCACGCGCTCTAAGCCTAGCCCATGCAGCGAATCCGGGACCGCATTAATGTCCTAGAAGACATGAAATGGACCCTTCTCCAAGAACAGAAAGACCTAATTGTAGGTGTTGTTGGGCATAGCCCATTGTCAAAGGATCGTTTCGCACGAATGCTTGCTTGAATATAGCTACTCCCATTAAAAGGAATTTTTCACTCTATACGCTCAACAAGGTCGAGACCAAGATGATGGATATTCCAAGAAAGATCGAAGAAGATGAATACGGCTCCCTGCCTATTTATTTAGAGTTTTTGGCGGTAAGTCAAAACTTTTTGGTCTCCATGTTCCGGTCCCGGAAGAAGCTTATTTTTATCGCTATAAGGCATAAATAGTGAAAGAAGTAGACCTATAAAGGAATTCCATTTGGGCGGGTCAGGGCTTGGCTTGACCCTGTGTTCTCTCGGGTCGGGGCCCTTTCTTAGATTTGGTGAACTCCTGTCGCGATAAATTAAACTCCGTTCCATGCCCCGCTGCTTGTCAATCACATCGGAAAGTCGTTGGGGATTCTGTACCCATCGGTCTTGGATACTCACCTTAGACAGTTTCATTTGGTTATGAAAGAAAGGCTTTATCCCTAGCGTTAAGGTCTCTATCAAGCACTCTTCTAAAGTTGTCTTCAAGCCCCAATATTCAACTACATAGCATGAACTCGCTCGAAGTGCTTTCTCCTACTATGGTGGAGTTTACCTAGAACTCTAAACGTTCGGAGCGCAAGTTCTGTTTCAGGAGAAGCATGATGGCAGTTTAAGATTTTGCATCGATTATATAGCACTGAACAAAGTGACCATCAAGAACTCTTTCGCATTCTTATCTAAAAAAGAGTAAGAAGGCAGTTCCATCAATTGTGACATCGCCTTCATAATCCCTCAGACAGGTTGATGAGCTTTTGGATAGCTTGTCCTTCAGAAATACAAGGGAAAGATGACTTCTGTAATGAAGGATCTAGACTTAGATGGGACCAAGCAGAGACAATACTATACGAAGAATTAGGTCTTCTTGTTGTTGGAGGAGGGCCCGTAGAACCGTAAATACTATTCGAAATAGTGAAGGGTGCTTGATAATATTCCATTCTTTGAAAGCATGTGGACTTCTTCTTATATTATGGCATCTTGTCCAAAGCGAGCGGTCATATAAACCTTTTGTCTATTCGACTCTTTCGTTTAATAAGAACAATCACTGATTTAACCATTTTCCAACCCAAAAGAAATTGAGAAAGAAAATAGGAGGTCACTTGACCAATTCAAGTGTTGAGGAGGTCTTCTTGACAATTCCTCTCGTGTAGCTTGCCCAAAAGCTTTTTACTTCTTAAAATTCTTATGATCAGTTTTGGGCGATATGCACAAATAGCATCATTTTACGCCATAATGTAAATTTTGTCTCCGTTTAAAAAATTTGGGTAAATATAACTTCGGGGCATAATTTTGGTACGCAAATTTTGTAGGTTGACAAATATTATTCACTAGTTACGCCAAATGGGGCATACCTTTAGTATAAAATATTTATAACTTTTACTAGATGGGCAAAACTTATCTTGTTAGTTAATTATAATAGGCGGATATAATTTTGGTACAAACTATTCATAAATTATGTTGGATTAGCAGAATTTGCATGTATTGTTTAATTATTTACAAGTTTATTAGACTAGCAAGGCTTAATAATATCTCCATTCTAAATATCTTAATAAATTGTTCACAAGTTTTGACAAATTAACAAAACTTGCCTCATTTTTTCATATCTTTAATTAAGTTCTTTTATGTTCAACACATATTATCAGTCAATCTCAATGTCCATTTCACCATCTACATCAAACGATTAGTTTTATCTAGTTCAACTGTTCAAGCAAGACAAATTGAAATCAACATCGGTTTGGAGTAAAAAATGAGAAAAACCCATAATCTAAGCACTTGCCATTATGAAAGAAAATCAGAAGGACCAATATGTAGCAATAAAATAGAAGAACTAGGAAAAGATTGAGTATTATGTTCCCAATTGCTTAAACTTTTTTCTGGTATCAACTTTGTGATAATTATTATACAAATTATTCAAAGATGTTTGAATGACTATAATGAAAATGATGAAAGAAATTTCCCCTATTTATCCTTAAATTTTAACTTATAAGTATTAATCGAACGATGACTTAGATAACATCAACCAGTATTAATAAAAATCTAATAGTTCATCATGTGAAGAAATCATAAATTAGACCATGCAGCCAAATTATTCCATAAATCCACATTCGCCGCCAACTTAAATTTTCAATTACTGTCCCTTTTCTATTTTCTATATACAAATATACGATTTATCGTAAGCTATAAATATTCTTTAAAGTTTTATTTCTTTCATACAACAACTCACAATTCTTTCTTAATTCTCTATCGTCATCTTCCAAACTCATATTTTATGAAATTTTATTTTAACTCTCTAAGTTGCTGATTGGAATTTACAATTCATATTTTAACACCTCTATTTACGTTCAATTTTTGCAATTTAGGACGATGCATTTGATATGTTATTTGTTCTTATTTGTTTTTTTACAACGACAACATTGTCTTGTTTATCTTCTTCTCTTAAGAGGATATAATATGTTATTTTATGATATTGAGGATTAAAGACTTATAATGAAACGACATTACACGATATTTTATTTCTCAAAAAGTTAACAAAAATTAGGAAATTATTTAAATTTAATATTTATCAGTAACCAATCTGAATGGCAAACAATAACCAACACAATCTGATTATAAAAAAGAAAAAACTCATAGGATAAAGGAATTAATGACTCGAGATATCTAAATGAGCAAAGAACTCCATGTAAATTATGTAAGAATTTCTAATATACATTTGAACGTGGTCATGCAGGAACAAGAATCTTAATTCGACATAGCTATAAAACTTTAAATGGAACACTCTTGAAGAAAATTGTTATTTTGTTCATGTACAAGGTACATTAATTATAAACTAGTCATTTGTCAAATTGCCGAACTCCATTATTTTTTATGCCATTACCTTTTATTTTATGCTTAATTAACAGTTTTCACATAATATGTTACTTATCCATCCACTGAACTATCAGTATCGAGACAAGTTTAGAATATTGGCTGAGTACAAACCAACCCATTCAGGGCAGTCACAGGTTTGCTAAAGCTAAAAATAGAACCCAGCTTCTCACCGACTACATTAAAAGCGAAATCCTCAACTTTAAATACAATGCGAGCTGGAACGAGATATTGTGATGACCCAAAATGTCATTTTTAAATTTAATAAGTAATTCTGTGTTCTAAAACCTCGAAAAATACCATTTATCATTCATCGACTTGCGTGCGCAGTCCGTACATATTTCCGGAAAGTTTTTATGTGAAAAATATATTAAAATGGAAAATTGAGCTTTAAAACTCAACTAAGTTGACTTTGGTCAACATTTTGAGCAAACGGACCTCGATCAGTATTTTAAAAATTTTTGTAGGTCCGTATCGTGATTTGGGACTTGGGCTTATGCCCGGAATCGAATTTCGAGGTCCCTAACCCGGGTTATGGAATTTTGATAAAAAATTAAAAGCTTGAAAGCTTAATGATTTCTAAGAAATTACTGATGTTGGATTTATTGACCTCGGGTCTGTATCTTGGTTCCGGAGCTCGGTATAGGTCCACTATAATATTTATGACTTGTCTGCCGAATTTGGCGAGAATCGGAGTTGATTTGACGTGATTCGGACGTCTGCTTGTAAAAATATAAGTTTTAAAGTTTTCTTGAAAACTTCCTTTGATTTGGAGTCCGATTCGTAGTTCTAGGTGTTATTTTGGCGATTCGATCGTGCGAGCAAGTTCGTATGATATTTTAGAACCTGTGTGCATGTTTGGTTTGGAGCCCCGAGGGTTCGGGTGAGTTTCGGATAGGCTACGGGATGTTTTGGACTTTGAAAATCTAGTATTTTGCTGCAGCAGGTGTTCTGGCATGTTCTTCTTCGCGTTCGCGAAGGCACTCTCACGAGCGCGGAGAGTAAACTGGGCAGCTGGATTTTTCTTCTTCGCGAACGCGAAGCGATGGGGCCATTACCCTTCGCGAACGCGTAACGTTAGGCACACCTGGAGGAGGGTCGATCATTCCTTCAGCGCGAACGCGAGCTATGCCTCGCGAACGCGTAGGCCAGGGGGGAAAACCTTCGCGAGCGCGAAGGAGGACTCGCGAACGCGAAAGCCACGGGCTGCTACTCATCGCGAACGCGACAGGCCCTTCACGAATGCGAAGAAGGCCTGACCTTTGTGACTTAAAACAGAACCCAAAACGAGATTTTTCCCATTTTTCACAAACCCTCAATTATAACTTGGCTAAAGGGCGATTTCAAAGAAGTTTTTCACGATTTCGGACTGGGTAAGTATTCTTTATCATATAGTGATTGTATTTCACAAATCCATGTCTATATTCATCATTTATTTCGGATTTAAATGGAAGAAATTAGAATTTTTATAAAACTTTCCAAAAATAAAAAATTAAGATTTGAAGGTCCATTTGATATCGGAATTGGACAAATTCGGTACGGTTGAACTCGTATCGGAATGAGTGTTCGGATTTTGTGAGTTTTTTCGGGATTTGAGATGTCGGTCCCACTGCCGAATATTTTAATGAATTTCGGATCTTTATCCAAAAAATTTATAAATTCATATGGAATTAATTCCTATGATTAATATTGAATATATTGAATTGTTTGTGAATAGATTTGAAGCTTTCGGAGGCAAATTTAAAAGGAAAAGCTGTGGTTGAATAATTGATTGAAATTTGCAAAGCGAGGTAAGTGTCGGGGTTAACCTTGACTTGAGGGAATAGAAATCTTAAATTGTTTGTTATGTGAATTGCATGTAAATGACGTATAGGCGAGGTGACGAGTGCCTATACGTCGTCAAATTAATTATTTTCCTACTTACTTGAAAAATCATAAATTATTTTAATTTATTATAATAATTGTTTCTCTCTCATTCTTTGCAAATATAAATTCTTGAATTCGTGCATTAATTGTTACATGCTATTTGAATTATGT
>AWOL01S0013781.1:0-22865 GCA_000715115.1 Nicotiana otophora
TGCCAATGCGATGCAATTTAGTGATAAAATCATAAACAGTCCCTCGGGCAGAACATCACTCATATACAGCCCCCTCGGGCAAACCTCACAGTCACTCGTGCCTCCCAGTCACTCATACATGCATAAAGATGTATTTTTTCTGTACAACATCTCATCATATAGGGTACGTAATTTTAAAAACACACATGCGGTGGGGTTTGTACCCACGACCTAACAGAATTAAAAGAGGCACTTGACCAAGCGAGCCGAGAAAAGGGTTTTTACCCTCGACCTAAAAGACAAAAGAGGTACTTGACCAGGCGAGCTGAGGAACTACTTGTTTTAGGCAATGTCATTTCTTTTTTATATAGGTTGTGTTATTTTTGCATATTAATTACATATACATATTTAGTAAAGTTTTCCGACGAAGCGATGTTAGATGACATCACTTAAGCCAAGGTGCATCCGCCCCTGTTTGCATTATAACTCTTGTATTATTTATTACTAATAAATGCATAACTTGTCTTCATGGCAAATGACCCATAGGTTTTGATGTTATTCATTAAGGAGTGCCAAAATTTCACAAATAGGATCACAAACAGCCATTTCTGTTACACTAGAATATTAATTAAATTTTTTGTCGTATCAACTTTAAATTATGTCTTTTTCCATACATTAGTTACTTAAATCACGAAGGCACTTTAATTAGGTAGGTTAGTAAATGCATTAAAATTTCGTGACCCTTAGAAGGACTGAAAGAGTATCCATTTTCTGGTGTCTCACCACGACTATACAATTTGTATAAATAATAATAAAAAAAAGATGGGTACATTTAATTCATTTATGGATCAAGTGACTGGTACCTACCATCACATGTTGCTAATTAATAGGTTCACCAAAGCTTAAAAGGCTAGGGAGTATTTCTCATCATAAAGACGGGCGAGTCTTGTGGCATATGGAATTGTTGATATCTTGTAGACTTTAAGTTACATATATATAAAGATTTTTATATTAGTAATATTATATAAACGACGATAGCAAATTAGTTACACTATTTTTATCATATCAATTGCACGTATAACATTTACATATAATTACTTTATGACTGGCCTAATTGTTTACGTTAAATAGTTTTATACTATTTGTTAGATATAAGTTTCAATGATGAAAAATAACATATTACTATGGTGCAGGATCACGAGGGATAAAATAAAGGACTCAAAAAGCTCTATTATTCAAGTATGGAAGAAGTAAAAGAATTAAGGAAAAGATCTGTCAACGGAAGCAAGTAAAGAAGAAGAATGATAGAAACTCCAGAAGCAAAGGAAAGGAAAAGTATCAAAGATTAGAGACGAAAAAGAAAGAAGTAGCGAAAATCCTAAAGAAGAATCAATCAATGATTTGATAGTAGATTGACGGAGGATATTATAGGAAGGTCCCAAATTAAAGAAAAACGAGATTGCGAAGCTCTGCACTGGAGATTCCTCTATCAAAGGCAGACCATTAGAGCCTGGAATCAAGGGATCCAACTTTGATTACTCAAATAACAGAAAGTTCTGCTTAGCGGAAGAAAAGTCTATCAAGGCCACAAGTCAAGAAAAATCAACGGAAGCTTCACCTTATTCTTGGAAAGAATCAGTCAGCGATTCTTTCAAGGGTCAACTCCCTTAGTTCTGTAATCTCTCAAGATTCACGTCAATCAAGAGTAAAGAAGGCCTCACGAAGTATATATACATCTGTACCAGACTTGAAGCAGACATACTTTGAACGAATCACTATCACTCTTTTTGTTCTATTCCAAACAAGCATTGTAGTTCTCTTTAGATCTGTTGTGTAATTAGTGAGAGAAGAAAATGAGATAATTTTTGGTAAGGCATTGTATCAAGAAGAGAGAAGTGACATAGTGACTAAGCTGTTGGTGTAAAGCTACATCAACTCTCTTGTAATCGAGAAGCTTCAAATACTGAAAGAGAGCACCCTTGCAACCCAAGGGGACTGGACGTAGGATTCACATTGAATCCGAACCAGTATAAAAATCCTGGTGTCTTTAATTCCTGCACTTTATTTCTTCTTTACTTTTATTATGTTCTTAACTTAAGTCGACTAATTGGTAAACTAGTCAACTACTTAGAATACAAAAGGAAAAATCGACAATTCATCCCCCCCCCCTGTACTTTTAATTGGTATCAGAGCATGTCTCACACTTTTTATTATTTGCTTAACAGCTAGTGAGAAAAGATCATGTCAAACCAAGTAACAATTGGAGCACTCTTTCAAGAAGGGACATCGCAAGTAAGGCCACCATACTTCAATGGACAACATTTCTCCCACTAAAAATTACGCCTGGAAATTTATGCAAAATCTTATGATGTCAAAGTATGGCATGCCATAGATAAGGGGAACTATCCACTGCCAGTAGTAACTCAACCAACCGTTGATCCTGAAGATATAGATGAATACATATACGAGCAAATGACTATTGTTCAAGTTAATGCTAAGGCACGAAACTTGCTCTATAATGCTATAAGTGGAGAAGAGTATGAGAAAATTTCAACTTGTGATACCGCCAAAGAAATATGGGACAAACTGGAAGTTACTTATGAAGGAACCAGTAAAGTGAAAGAAACTAGGATAAACATGTTGGTTCATGATTATGAACTCTTCCAGATGAAATAAGGAGAATCCATTGAGGAAATATTTGCAAGATTTAGCAAAATCATTGGCGATCTGAAAGCCTTTGGTAAATCCTACTCAAGTGATGATCAAGTTCGAAAAATCCTGAGGAGTTTGCCTACCACATGGCAGACAAAAGTAGTTGCACTCTAATCCCAAGATCTAAACAAACTTTCATATGATAAACTATGAGGAGATCTTATAGCATTTGAGGAAACCCATCTCAAGAAAACAAATCAGGAAGAAAAGAAGAAAACAGTTGCCTTCAAAACTACAACTGATGAGAAGATATAAAAATACAAAAAGGGTAAGGATGTCATCCAGACGAACTAGGCAATATAATAAACAAAACAAAAATGATGGAAAATGCTTTGAATGCGGAAGGTATGGCCATGTTCAAGCTGAATGCCCTGAACTTACAAGAAAAGTCTCCAGAGGATTAAAACAAAAACAAATCTTTCGGAAGCTGGAGTGATGAAGACAGCTCAGAACATGAGGAAATAACAAACATGTGCTTTATGACTATTTTTAGAAAATAATAAGAACAAATATTCTGGCTGCTAGACTAATGAAGACACATCAGATGATGAAAGCAAATAAGATACATAAAACTATTTCATGGCACGAGGTGAAACAAGTGAGGTAAGATCCTATGACTGTGATAATGTAATGAATTGCAGGATATTCTTGATCTCATCCTAAAGGAGTCTCAAAAGATGTTGAATGAATTGAAAAGACTCAATAGGGAAAAGAAGGAGTGGGAACTTAAACTTGAAGTATGTGAAATCAGAAGAGATGTACTTCAAGATGAGGTTTAGGAATTTCAAATGCAACTGAATGGCATGCGCAAATCCACCAGTCACAACTCTGTTAAGTCTAACCAGGTGACTTACAAGTCAACTGAAAAAGAACCGACTAGAACTGAGTCCACAAGTACTAACACAAGTGGTAGATCAAAAACTAGATCAACCACTGTGTGTCATTACTGTAACAAAGTTGGACATAAATATTCCTTTTGTAGATTTCGTAAGTCTAATGTTTCAGGATGGATTTGGAAGCCCAAAAATATGACAAAAATCTGTTCAAAGAAGTTACAAAAATAAATGGAGGAAGTATCAAATTTAGTGATGATTCAAAAGAAAAAATAGTTGGCACCGACACAGTTCCATTCAACAACAATTGTGATATTACTGAAGTATACCTTGTAGATGGACTCAACTATAATCTCTTGAGTATAAGTCGGCTATGTGATTTAGGGTACGGTGTCAAATTCAAGAAAACAGTATGTGCCATTAAAGATAAGTCAGGTAAAACAATACTTCCAGGGAAAAGGTATGGAAATGTTTATACTCTTTATGGCATTGAAAATTTAGATAGTCATATCTGTTTAGCATCCATATCTGATGATCCGTGGTTGTGGCATAAGAAACGTGGTCATGCAAGCATGCATCTAATTGAGAAACTCTCCAAACATGATTTAGTTATTGGCCTTCCCAAACTCATTTTTTTTAGAAATTATGTATGTGATGCATGTCAGATTGGTAAATAAACTAGAAACTCTTAAAAAACAAAGACATTGTGTATACGACCAAGCCTTTACAACTGCTTCATATGGACCTATTTGGACCCACTAGAACTGCTAACTTGGAGGTAAACGATATGCTTTTGTTATTGTTGATGACTACTCATATTTTACATGGGTGATTTTTCTATCTCATAAAGATGAAGCTTTGAAAAAATTTGAGATTTTCTGTAAAAGAGTTGAAAGAGAAAAAGGGTATCTCATCACAACCATCCAAAGTGACCATGGAGGAGAATTTGAAAGTAGAGCCTTTGAAAATTTCTGCAATGATCAAGGATATATCCACAATTTCTCAGCTCCAAAATCACCTCAACATAATGGAGTAGTTGAGCGAAAAAATCGAACTCTACAAGATATAGCCAGAACAATGATATTAGAACATTCCCTGCCATATCACTTTTGGGCAGACGCAGTAAGCACAACCTATCACATTCTCAACAGATGTCTTATAAGACCCATCTTGAAGAAAACTCCATATGAATTATGGAAAGGCAAACGGCCCAACATAGGCTACTTTCATCCATTTGGCCATCCACAATAATGGTAAGGACAACCTTGGAAAATTTGATCCAAGGAGTGGCGAAGGTATTTTTCTTGGTTACTCTATTAATAGTAGATCTTTTATAGTTTATAATAGACGTACTTTATCTGTAGAAGAATCAGTGCATGTCATATTTGATAAAAATAATACTACGACCGAAAAAGGAATTATTGCAGGTAATAAAAATATCAGCCAAGAAACATCACAGACAAGCAAGTCACAAAAGTCGATTGATAGCACAACTGCAGTCACAAAGTCGACTAGTGAACCTGCCAGTAATCAACCTGAGCCACAGGAGGAGTCAACTACTCCTACGTTTGGAACGCATCCAAATGAGTGGAGAAGTGAACCAGAATACCCTCAAAAGTTTATCATAGGAGATCCAAGTGAAGGAATAAAAACTAGGGGAGCTCTTAAGAAGAAGGCAAATATAGCACTCATCTCTCAAATCGAACCAAAGAAAATTGAGGAAGCCTTAAAAGACTCCAGCTGGGTACAAGCCATGCAGGAGGAACTTGATCAATTCGATAAGATCAAGTCTAGGAACTATTACCTAAGCCTGTAAATGTTGCCATAGTTGGAACCAAATGGATTTTTAGAAATAAGCTGAATAAAGATGGAAAAGTAGTGCGAAATAAAGCCAGATTAGTAGCTCAAGGCTACTCACAGCAAGAAGGAGTCAACTATGATGAAACCTTTACTCTGGTAGCACGATTAGAGTCTATACGTATTCTTCTAGCATATGCATCTTTTAAAGGTTTTAGACTTTTCCAAATGGATGTCAAAAACGCCTTCTTAAATGGCTTTATTGATGAAGAGGTGTATGTATAACAACCTCCTGGTTTTGAAGACCCACAATTTCCTTACTATGTGTATAAGTTGACTAAAACTCTATACGGACCCAAACAAGATCTTCGAGTCTAGTACGAAAGGCTTAGCTCATTTCTACTTGATCATGGTTTTACAAGAGGTAAAGTAAATACTACATTATTTATCAAAAGATCATTAGGAGGTAATCTTATTATCCAAGTCTATGTTGATAATATTATTTTTGGAAGTGCTAACCCTCTTTTGTGCAAGAAATTTGCTAATCTCATTCAAAGTGAGTTTGAAATGAGCATGATGGGAGAACTCGCGTTTTTTCTTAGACTTCAAATTCAACACTCTGTGAAAGGAAATTTTGTATGTTAGACCAAATATACAAAGAAATTTATTCAAAAGTTTGGCATGGGAAGTGATAAAGCAATTGTTACACCAATGAGCCCATCAACAAGTCTTGACAAAGACGAAAAGGGAAATCCAGTGGATGAAACGAAATATCGTGGAATGATTGGCTCCTTACTTTATCTAATTGCTATTCGACCAGATATTATATTAGTGTGTGTAAATGTGCCAGGTTTCAGCCAGCTCCTAAGGAATCACACCTGACAACAGTAAAGAGAATAACACGTTATCTCATCAGAACTGTTTCATATGGACTGTGGTAGTGTGGTACCCACGATCTAACAATTTTAAACTTGAAGGTTTTTTAGATGTTGATCTTGCAGGTGATAAGGAAGATAGGAAAAACACCAGTAGAACATGTCAATTACTGAGAAAGGCATTAATATCCTGGAACAGTAAGAAATAAGGCTCAATTGCATTATCCACAACTGAGGCAAAGTATATTGCCATCGGACAATATTGTGCACAATTACTAAGATTGTGTAATGACCCGATCGACCGTTTTTAGAAATTGCACTTTTCTCGGTAGTTTGGGGGAACGAATAGCCCCCTATGACGTATTATGACTTGTGTGAATTGTCGGTGTTGGTTTTTAGGTGTTTCAGAACTTGTTTGGAAGAATGAATTTCATTGTTGAAGCTTTAAGTTGGAAGAGTTGACCAAGTTTGACTTTTTAGTATTCGACCTTGGATCGTAGTTTGGATGGTTCTATTAGGGCTGGATGGTGATTCTGGACTCGGGTGTATGCCCGGATTTGCATAATTTTAGAAGGTTTCAGCACTAATTGGCGAAAGTTGGAATTTTGAAGGCTTGGAAATATTCATAGGTTTGACCAAGGTTTGAATTTATTGATATTGGGCCGGATTTCGATTCTGGAAGCTATAGTAGGCCCGTTATTTTATTTATGACTTGTGTGCCAAATTTGAGATCAATCCGAGGTGTTTAGGCTTGTTCGCCGTTAGTTTTGAATTTTGAAAGTACATTAACTTCATTAAGTCGATTTGAGGTGCGATTTGTGATTTTGATGATTTTAAGTGAGATTTGAAACATCTAGTAGGTTTGGGTTATGATTTGGAACTTGCCTACAAAATTCGGGGTCGTTCGGAGTTGGTTTGATAGCATTCAGACGCTTGGTTGTAGTTCTAGAAGTTCTTGAGTTCTCCATTCAAATTTCATGCGTGTTGAGGTCCGATTCATGGTTTCTGGTATTATTTTGGTGATTTGATAGTGCAAGCAAGTTTGCATGATGTTTCTAGACTTGTGTGGATGTTTGGCGTGGAGCCCCGAGGGCTCGGGTGAGTTTTGGGGTGGTTTCAGACCATTTTTAGGCCATTTTTAGTTGCTGGTGTTTGGATACAAGGGTGTACATTGCGATAGCATATATTTGGACGCGATAGCGAAGAGAAAAATAGGAAAATAGAGTGGTGAATCGCGATCGCGGAAGACTTCATGAAATCGCATAGAAGAAAATCTCTGTTACACTGATCCGACTTTGGAAGCTTATAACTTGCAATCTATAAAGAATTTGGAGATAATCAAAAAATGAAAGTTGTAGCCCTTTGTGTCTAGTTTTCAGAAAAATAAACCATTTGTCATTTGAAGTTTTATACAAAATGGTATGGCTAATAAACTGTAGGTTGTCTGAGAAGAGTTGGGAAGGGTTAAATAGATGTTTGTTCATTGCGATCGCATAAGGATATTGAGCATGATGAGTGGAAATGCGAGACAGTAAGATTGGGTACTCTAAGAGTGTGAGTAATGAGTTCATCACTGTGTTGCATTGTATTAGACATGCATACTTGATATGTAGGCATAGAGAAGTATTTTTTCTCATGCCATATGATAGTGGAATTTCTTATCTGTTGTTAGAGTTTTTGAGAAAAATCACAGATTTCATACTTACTCATATTGTCACGCCCCATCCCCGGGGAGCGCGACTGGCGCTCAACCGAGTGAACCCGACCGAACAAGCATGTTAGATACTTTCTACCCAATTAACCCATGATCAAAAGAAGACGTGATTTCATTAATTATACAGTAGGAGTCTCATTCATATAATCCTAAATCATTTCATTAGCCATTACGCTTTTAAGTCCCAAAATACACATTTCTTAAAGTTCAAGTGGAATAAGTGATCAAACACAACATTACTTGTTTAACATTCCCAACACCCATATACAACCCACATAGTGTCTACGGAGCCTCTAAAGATACAAAAGAGAGTAAGGATGGTTACCTCAAAAAGTGACCATAATATAAATAAGAGGTACAATACATGACCTCCGAATGAAATGGGACTCATCGAGTCAGCTGAGAAGAGGATGCAGCACTATTTGTGATCCGATCTGTCTGCTATGTAACCACCTGCATCCATTTAAAGATGCAACGCCCCCGACAAAAGGGACGTTAGTACCGTCGAATAGCACTAGTATATATAGCTAAACACCAACTCAATAGAATGAATAATAATAATAATAATAATAATAATAATAATAATAATAATAATAATAATAATAATAATAATACAAGAGGAACAGTCAAGACTCATAATATTAAAACAACAAGTTAATGATCATATACGTTTTCAAGTCAATTTCCATATTATTAGGTTGGGTGATCTTTAGTACCGATATTCTATAATTCACGGTACCTTTGTGTTCTTACACGGAGTCCGATCTCGGCCCAATCGACTAGGCCGTCTCATTTAAGATATTACCTCAATTGCATTATAACTTTCTAGCACAGTACCACCATGTGTGCGACATGGCGTCCGATCACAGCCCGTTGGCTAGGCCATCTCATTTGAAACATTACCACAATTTCATTTACAATACCACCGTGTTCTTACACGGAGTCCGATCTCGGACCGATCGGCTAGGCCATCTCATTTGAGACGTTACCACAAATTCATTAGTCAATCATCTCACATCGTACTTCTTAACAGTTACAAAGTCATTCTTGGCACTTGGTCGTATTCCATAGTTCCAGACCCCTTTTCAACATTCAATATCATTATGAACAACAATACGGCTTCCTATTCAAGACATTAGATTCACATATGAGCAATTTAGGAATCTTAGGCACATAGAGGCTTTTCATACAATTTGGCACAACAACCTTTATTTCGATCTTGACATGAAGTATTAATATTTCTAACATATATTCCACATTTTGAACACATCCTCAATAACAAGATAACATGATGAAGCATTTAGAATAAATATTGAACTTACATCCTTCAACACAAACACGTTAGAGATCACCAATTCTATAATGATCAAGGGCTTACTCCAATTACATGATCACCGTGAGGTTCGATTCTAAGAAGAAGGGGGTTTAGCCAACATATCTTAATTGAGCTCCTTAAAACTCTAAGATGTTCCGGAATATTATCCATTTCAATTTATTTTAGAAATATAACAAAAGTGAACCAAAATTAGGACGATGAACATGGTTTTAGCTCATTTGAGCATATTATCAAACACTAGGTGTGCATCAATATTTTAAGCCCCTCTTTGTGGAAGATTCCATCTTTCCCCAACCCATTCTCTATCATTTTTAGCTCACAAACTTCCCACATACCTTAGGAACACATGCATGCAAAGTAAGCACTCTCATCCCCATGAATTACCTCACTAATGGCCCATTCTAGTTACATTTTGAAATTAAGAGTTTGGGTGATAGAATCTTACCTCTTAGAAAGAAGACCTAGGTGCCTCTCTTGATAATCTTCAAGATTTTAAGTGAGAATTGAATAGCAATGTGATGAAGGTCACTTCACCCTCTAGGACCCTCTCTCTTACTCTAGAATTATTAGAAAATATGATCAAAATAGTCCATGGCATGCGTTTTAACAAAATACGGTCGGGTTTAAAACCCCCAAAAGTGAAGCTCCGGAACAAGGTCTGCGATCGCATATGCGATCGCATAATCGATATGCAGACCGTATATCGGTCGCATAATCAGTGACCAAAATAGCCAAAAACTTGTCCGTGTCTGCGGTCACTATGCAGCCCGCAGACCTGTTCTGCGGTCGCATAATGAACCGCAGAACAGTTATGCGATCGCATAGTCGACCGCAAAGTTTCATCCAAACTGGCCCAATTAACTTCCTCACTCTGCGGCCATTATGCGGTCCGCAGAGTGATTCTGCGGTCGCATAATAGACCGTAGATACACATTTCACTGCCTAACATTTTCCTTTACTTTTTGGTGCATTGTTCAACCCAAAAAGTCCGAACCGCGGTGAGCAAACTTGACGCGAAGAATTTCTATAATACACAACACGTAAAACTAATTCGACACCACGAAACATTATTTTTTTTTCTTTTTGCAAAATTTTACTGGGCCTTACACATATTTTTGGTGATTTCGGCAAAAGATTTGAGTTTTACTGTTATACTTGAAAAGAAAATATTTATTTTCTGAAATTGTATACGAGCTGAGCATTTATTTATTGAGTTATTTCTTGTACTATCTTTATTGTATTATTATGAACTGTTGCTGGTTAATGGAGTTGAACTCTGACCTTTGTCCCATCTTGTCACTACTTTCAATCTAAGGTTAGGTTTGTTACTTATTGAGTACACTGGGTCGGTTGTACTCATACTACACTTCTGCACCTTGCGTGCATACTTTGAATGTTGATGTTGTTGTGTATGACGGAAGCTAGCATTGAAGACGTACCTGCGTTCCAGTTACAACTGCCTCTTGTTTATGGTAGCCCTAGACTTATGAAATTCTGTTTATGTACATTCGGACAGATGATGTATTTATTTCATACTATCTTTATAAACTTTAAATCTTAGAAGCTCATGATTTGTACTACTAGTCCTTGGGAATTTTTGTATAATAGTTCAGTTGTATTATCATTTTTTCTCTTAATAAATATCATTTGAATTTGTTTGTTGTTAACTGGCTTACCTAGCGGGTTTGTTTAGGTGCCATCACAGCTAGATAGATTCTGGGTTGTGACAAGGTGATATCAAAGCTCTAGGTTCATAGGTTCTACAACTCATGAGTAAATATCTACTAGAGTCTTGCAGATCGGTATGCTGACGTCCTTACTTATCTTCGAGAGGCTACAGGGCATTTATGATAAACTTCCCATCTTTCTTTCCTTATCGTGCGACATTTATTCAGCATGAAACATAACTCTTTGAATTCCCTCAACGCATACGTATACATATGTGAGCGCTCTATATCAGTTGTGCATCGCCGACTTGTGATTCCATGGATGAGGTCGGAGGTGTGATTTTGGTGCGCTGATGATGGGTCGGTCTGGAGGAATTGAGGTCGGGTTTTGACTGCAGCTTGAGCACGGGTATTTTGGTTGTGTGAGCACGTGCTTTTGGAATTATATGTCCGGTAGCATCCCTATGAGTGGCATTTGTGACTCGATGAGTGGCTGGATGGCTATATGATGAGCGTGATGTGACTGCAGAATGTGTTCAGATGGTTTGATTGTGATGAGAATAGTTTTCTTGAGATGTAAAAAGGACTATTAGGTGCTTGATTGCTATCTTGATGTGACGTATAGTCTCGAGTTATGAGTGTGTTGAAAGATTTTTCATGTTGATTAATTGTGGAACGAATTAGATTTTCATGTCTTGTTATGAGTTCAGACTCAGTAAAATTTAGTGATGGCGTAGTAATCGTGGCTGCAAAAGGGTATAGCAAGATGCCAATTTGAGGCCAAGCAGGTGGGTTATCTCCTGCAGAGTTATCTATGGAGGTGTGATCCTTGTAATATTGTGTGAAAAGTTTCTTTTCTACCAGCGGGGTATATGTATTGAGATTTGAATTTGAATTTGGTTGAGAAAGTCGACCTGACTTTCACGTGGATGTACGCGAGCCTAGTAGATGATTTGAGGTACTATATGATTTGTGTTATGTGAGCTTATGAAGGACTTAGTTGAATCTCCCTGGGGTATTATTGTAGTAATAGAGTATGGGTATTGTGAATTATCGAGTGTTTTGATCTATGGCTTTTAGCCAAGTGGGGGTGTCTGCTATCACCGATTTGATTGCGTGGTTATGTATTGTACTGGTTTTGGTTTGAGACATACTTATGAATTAGATATGACTAGAAGAGGTGGATAGCGAGGATGACTCGAGTAAATGAATTTCTGGATACGGGTTATGTTACACTTTATGGGTATATGGAAATCATGGAATGAATTGAGTTGTTATTCGTGACGGATGTAGTGTGCACAGTGTATGAATTTGCTCGGTTGCGTTAAGGCAAAATTACTTCTTTGGGATGTTGTTGTGCTAATTGAGCATAGGATGTTCTACCCGTTTTGATGGTGCAATTGAGATTTTAATAGAGTGGATGACTCTCGAGAAAGTTCTAATGGATTCAAGATTTTTATGTAGAAATTGTGACTTTTTTTTCGGATTCGTATATGGATAGAATCTGAGATTTACATTGGATGGTGTCGGGACTTGCGGTATTTCTATATCATTATGAATTTTATATTTCAGTATCAGAAAGGTGAAGGAAATGACTTTAGATTCACAGAAGGTCTTTTTAGAGTGGATGTCTCGGTTGTGGTACTTTTGGGGTGCTTAAGAGGGAATACAACGGCTTATGGGCCTTAGGGCGGTGTCGTTTTATGCTAAGATCTCGTTGGGTGAGTTTTGGTTAAGGATTGTGGTGTTCTAGAAAGGGAAGTGTCCATTTGAGGGTAATTCGGAAGGAACTCATAGAAATAGGACAACTTAGTAATAGCTTGGATCAGCACGGTAATGGATATGATCGATTCTTTGGGTACTTATGATGTGGTGAGCCTCTACAGGTGTTTCATGGCAATGCTCTTGGGTTTTGACGACCTGCGTGACTTAGTTGAGTTAGAGGGATTCAATTCTAATAGCTGGGTTATGTGAAAATGGATGTTAAAGTATTCTCAATGGTTTCTACCACGGTTCGAGGTGTATATTTCCTGTTGGTGCGAGGAGCGTATTGCGTGTTATGATTTTCTCCTGGATGAGATCAAATAAAAGATTCATGGCTAATTGAGTATGTAGTTTTCTTGTGACTCAAAGTTGATTATGAGATTCTCGTACTTTTCATATTCGTGATAGATGCAGTATGTTGTGTGGGATTAAGATTTGCATATGCAAGGTCACGACTTAGTTTTGAAAGGAAGGGGATGAATTCTTAGACAACATGGGCGGTTTCAGATGACTAGATGAATGATATTACTACTTGGTATTGCCTTAGGAGAGCGTACATTTCAGAAGGTGCATTGAGTATTGACTTACAAATGCTTCATTGGTATTGCGGTACTCGCTTGGTTGATCGACTGTTGATATTCAGATTTTTGCTATGTGGCACGGAAGAATTATAGAAGTATTCCTCGTGGGATGATCGTGTATGAGAGATGTGTTAGACATTCAGACGGTGGAGTTGGGATCAGATATGGTGATTCGTATGTTCTACGGATTTGGAGACCAAGAGTTCTCAGAAGTAGATTGTTTCGTGGTTGTGGACGGTGAAGATGTGGCCAAAGCTAGCCAGATGATAGTATATGTTATGGTTAGGTCATTGTGGACTTTCATAGGATTATTTATCTATTTGTGGATGACCAGAGTTGATTTGTAGCCCATTGGTAGGCCCAACGAGGATGTGTATTCTACACCAGGTCGGATTGGTCGACTCCATACCGTTATTGTTGGGGGATGTGCCATTCAGTTAGAGTGGATCTTATTCGTGCTCTGATATGATATATGTGTTACTCCTCTACGCTACGAAGGGTTGTGATTTGTTGGTTATAAGCACACATGGTGTGGTTCTGTTTGGGTCTTGTAGCGGGATTTGAGCGAGATGGTTATTGGGGTGTCGAATGGTTGATTGCACCTTGGTTATGTTCTCTCTGGACTGTGGTATATTGTGCTATTTTCTTCTCCATGGTTATGGTCATACACTTCGTGTATTTGATGTCGAATTACGTGTAGTTGCTGATTTTGAGCATGGTGTCTTGAGGTATTTTATATGGACCCGTGTTTGGATGGGGTCACGCAGTGCGGCTGGGTTATGTCGGGATATGATCCTTTGTGTTAGATTCGTGTGTCTTGGTTCTACTACATAAGATAGGTTTATAGCATTGCGGTTGTGGTGGTACTTGTTGAACTTGCGGGATGGTTCTCTCATTTGAGTACATTTGGGTTGTTGCTTATTGGGGCACGGATTGCGTGAATTATGGTTTTAGGTTGTATTGATGTGGCATATCACTAGAGTGGTTGTGTGATGAGATGAGGTCATCGGACCTAGAATGGGTGCTATCAGATTTGTTTGCGGTATATTTGGAAGGATAATGTCATTGATTTGGCTTAGAAATTGGCTATAGTTCTTGTCTAAGGAGAGGGAGCTCCATGGCTTGTTGGTCTAATGAATGGTTGTGAGTTTCTGCGTGTTTCTTTCATCATCGGCAGTGTACGAAGGTTTTAGAATGAGGTTTTGTTTCATATGAGGTTTATTACCGGTAATGAGATATTTTTAGCAGCCACCGTGATCGAAAATTTTGCTACGAGTATGCGAGTTGTGTGGTATGTTATGTGATCATATTTTGGGTTATGGTTATGGCTTTATACAACTTCTTCAGACTTATGCAGTATGTAGATGTGAGGTTCGGGTCTTGTAGGAAATTCCAGATGTTGGAAATTGGATTCTGTGGTTTATGGGCTGAGGTTGAAGTAATGATCTTTAGTTATGTTGTGTTGTCGAGCCTATATAGAATAGGGTAATGTGGGATCACCCCCGGGTATGTGCATTGTAAGGTTACTCGGCAATTTGATGGCTTTGGAAGGACTCTTGACACGTTCGAGGACGAACATATGTTTAAGTGGGGGAGAATATAATGACCCGACCGGTCATTTTTAGCAATTGCACTTTGCTCGGTAGTTTTGGGGCACGAGTAGCCCCGTATGACGTATTATGATTTGTGTGAATTGTCGGCATTGATTTTAAGGTGTTTTGGAACTTGTTTGGGAGAATGAATTTCATTGTTGAAGCTTTAAGTTGGAAGAGTTGACCAAGGTTGCTTTTTTAGTATTTGACCTTGGATCGGAGTTTTAATGATTCTGTTAGGTCTAGATGGTTATTTTGGACTCGTGTATATGCCCGGATTTGCATTTGGATAATTTTAGAAGGTTTCATCACTAATTGGAAAGTTGAAAATTTGAAGGTTTAGAAATGTTCATAGGATTAACTTTATTGATATCGGGGTCGAATTTTGATTCTGGAAGTTATAGTAGGTCCGTTATGTCATTTATGACTTGTGTGACAAATTTGAGATCAATCCGAGGTGTTTAGGCTTATTCGCCGTTAGTTTTGAATTTTGGAAGTTCATTAACTACATTAAGTCGATTTGAGGTGCAATTTTTGATTCTGATGTTGTTAAGTGAGATTTGAAACATCGATTAGGTCTGCATTATGATTTGGAACATGCCTGCAAAATTTAGGGTCGTTCGGAGTTGGTTTGATAGCATTCAGACACTTGGTTGTTATTCTAGAAGTTCTTGAGTTCTTCCTTCAAATTTCATGCGTGTTGATGTCCAATTCACGGTTTTCAGATGTTATTTTGGTGATTTGATCGCGCTAGAAAGTTCGCATGATGTTTCTAGACTTATGTGGATGTTTGGCGTGGATCCCCGAGGGCTCAGGTGAGTTTCAGACCATTTTTAGTTGCTGGTTTTTGGCTACAGGGGTGTACATTGCGATAGCGTTGATTTGGACGCGATAACGAAGAGAAAAATAGGAAATATGGAGGGGTGAATCGTGATCGCAGAAGACTTCACGCGATCGTATAGAAGAAAATCTCTGCTACACTAACTCGACTTTGGAAGCTTATAACTTGCAATCTATATGGAATTTGGAGATGATCCAAAAATGGAAGTTGTAGCCCATTGTATCTAATTTTCAGAAAATCAAACCAGTTATCATTTGGAGTTGTGTACAAAACGTTATGTCTAATATACTATAGGTTGTCTGAGAAGAGTTAAATGGAAGTTTGTTCATCGCGATCGCGAGGAGATGGTTGCGATCGCATAGGGTAAAACTTTTCCTGCAAAGTTTTGTAATCGCGATCGCGAAGGGTACCCATGGAGCAGTGTATAAAGTACTCTATTTCGAAGGTTTCATACATTTTTGCATATTTTGAGCTATGGAGCTCGGATTGAGACGAGTTTTGAAGCGATTTTCACCATATGGATTGGGGTAAGTGTTCTCCAATCATTTTTGATTATATTTCGTGATTCCATCTTTATTTTGGGCAATTGGATTATGAAATTTAAAGAGAAATTGGGGGTTTTAGCCTAAAGTTTTATAGTATGAGTTTTTGAGTTTTGAACATCGATTCGGAGTTAGATTTGAGTGAAACTGGTATGGTTGGACTCGTAATTGAATGGGTTATCGGATTTTATAAGTTTCATCGGGTTCCAAAGGGTGGGCCCGGGTTTGACGTTTTGGCCGATTTTGGGCTTTTGATTAAGGATTCGACCTTTATCATTTGAAATTATTTCCTTGGGTATTAATTGATGTATTTGAATTTCTTTTGGCTGTTAGGAGGTCGGTGCGCGCGGGATGGCATTTTTTGAGCATCGCTTGGCTTGCTCGGTATTGGATTTGACTTGTTCAAGGTAAGTAACACTTCTAAACTTGGAGCTGAGGGTATGAACCCTGATTATACGTGTTATGTGATTTGTTTGGACGTGACGCACATGCTAGGTGATGGGCGTGTGGGCGTTTACTTTAGAAATTGAGACTCGGTCGATTTCGTAGAGCTGTGTAGCCAATTGACTTGTATTTTACATGTATTTTTTATGTGTTAGTGAAACTGAGCTGTGACTCATGTTAGAAATCATGCGTAGGAAAATGCTGGTATTATTAGGACCAACTGAGGTCATTCCTGCTTTTGAATTATATGTTTAAATTATAATTTTGTTCTTAGTCATGTTCATTCATTGCATATCATATTTCAGTCTCTGTTGCTACTTATTAATACATCAAATCATCATTTTGGGCTCGTTTCATAACATTGTAAGCATGAGAGACTGGAGAGATTGATGACTGAGTGAGGCCGAGGGCCTAATTGTGAGTGATATTTATGGGATCGGGCTGCACGCTGCAACATGATTTATTGATTTATGCCTGGATTTGGCTTATTATAGCGCTTGGGCTGAAGGAGCCCCTCCGGAGTCTGCACACCCACAATGAGCGTAGTTGATATTATATTGAGGGATTGATCTTCCCTGAGCATGGATCTTGACTAATTATTTATACTGAGTGATGGATCTTGCCTAATTATTTATATTGAGGGATGGATTTTCCCTGGGATGGAATGGCCCTATATAGTACTGAGTGACTGCATGTTAGTTATCATATATATATATATATATATATATATATATATATATATATATATATATATTGGGATGGATCTTCCCTGGGTTGGATTGGCCATATACAGTACTGAGTGACTGCATGTCAGTTATCACATATTTATATTTGGGCTAAATCTGCCATGTACAGTGCCGAGTGACTGAGCGTGTGGAATATTGAGCGTGATGAGTGGAAATGCGAGACAATGAGATTGGGTACTCTGAGAGCGTGAGTACATGAGTTCATCATCGTGCTGCATTACATTAGACATGCATACTTGATATGTGGGCATATAGAAGTATTTTTCCTCATGCCATATGATAATGGAATTTCTTATCTGTTATTAAAGTTTTTGAGAAAAATCACAGATTTCAGACTTATTCATATTTTCGGTGATTTCGGCAAAATATTTGAGTTTAACTGTTATACTTGAAAAGAAAATGTTTATTTTCCGGCATTGTATATGAGCTGAGCATTTATTTATTGAGTTATTTCTTGTACCATCTTTATTATATTGTTATGAACTGTTGCTGGTTATTGGAGTTGGACTCTGACCTTTGTCCCAACTCGTCACTACTTTCAACCTAAGGTTAGGTTTGTTACTTATTGAGTACATGGGGTTGGTTGTACTCATACTACACTTCTGCACTTTACATGCAGATTTTGGACGCTGATGTTGCTGTGTATGACAGAAGCTAGCATTAAAGACGTACATGTATTCCAGTTACAGCTGCCTCTTGTTCATGGTAGCCCTAGACTTTTGAAAATCTATTTATGTACATTCGGACAGATGATGTATTTATTTCATACTAGTTTTGTAAACTCTAAATCTTAGAAGCTCATGATTTGTACTACTAGTCCTTGGGAAGTCTTGTATAACAGTTCAATTGTATTATCATTTCTTCTCTTAATAAATATCATTTGAACTGGTTTGTTGTTAACTGGCTTACCTAGCGAGTTGGGTTAGGTGTCATCACAGCTAGATAGATTTTGGGTTGTGATAGGTTGTCTCATCAACTGGGTGACTATGAATTATCTTTTAAACCCATTCAAATATTCTATTATAATTCTAGTGCTATATGCCTCTCGAAGAATCCTGTGCATCATTCAAGGGCTAAGCATATAGATATTAAGTATCATTTAATTAGAGATCATGTCATTAAGGGAGATATAGATTTATCATTTGTTAGCATCATTGATCAACTAACAGGCATTTTTACTAAGCCTTTGCTTGAAGATAGATTATGCTCTCTAAGAGAACTACTTGGCATTATTTCGCATGATCATAAAAATTAGGACTTATGTGTTAATTCTAATTCTTATGTGACTAATGTTTTTGGTTTTCTTTTCTTCTATAAGTACGCATTAATTGAGCGCCTCCGATTTTTCTCTCTTTTCCCATCAATCATGACTTTCAAGAAAGGAAAATCAATCATCATGTCCTTTCACTGACGCCCTTTCCTATCCTGTACTCAACCGTCAAATCCTTTTTTAACCCTTTGAATCAACTTTCCTCTTCCTCATTGTTCTTATCGCTCATAAACCCTTCTCCAAAAACCCTTCAATGGCAAAACACTCCAAGAATCCCTCTGCCTCCACCAACAAAAGTACTCGTTGCAAGAGAAAATCCTCTTTTCAGCCTCTAGAACAAGTAGACCTAGGGTGAGATCACTCTGAAGGGTTTGCCTCTTCTCAGGTAGAACTATCTGACCACACTCACCGAATAGGCAAAAAAGATCTTGGAAAAAGACCCATGGAAGACCCCCCTTGAATCATTTACCCCCAAGAAATCCAAGGTAGATCTCTCGAGTTCTCTAGAGTTAGACCTCAATTTCTGGGATACTCCAAATAGAGGCTTGTTTGTTACCCTAAAAAAGCCCATTGCCCATGGTAGAGTAATCGATGAAAGTGCGGGGGTGGGGTGGGGAGGTTGGGGAGGGGGTGCATTGTGATATTTCTTTTCTTTTTCGCAGTAGTCAACTAATTTGAGTTCTAGTCAACTGGACTTTTCAGGAATCCAATGAAAAAGATAAATTACAGAAAGTAAAGGACACAATATATTTTTATATTGGTTCGGATTTAGAGTGAATCCTACGTCTAGTCTCCTTGGGTTTCAAAGGTGATCTCTTTCAAGTATGAAGTGGCTTAGTACAGATGCGTTGATGTTGTTATACACTAACAACTTTTGTCACTCGTTCTTCTCTCTATAATTGATACAATGCCTCACCATTGCTCTTATCTCTCTCTTCTCTTCTTTGTTACACAAGAAATCTAGAGCAGACTATAATGTTTTGTTTGAAGTAGAACAAAGAGATTGAAGTTGGTTTTATAAAAGTATATTAGCTTCAAGTCTGGAACATATGTATATATATACTTCCTGAGGCCTTTTTGACTTTGGAATAACGTGAATCTTGGGAGATTGCAAACCCAAGGGAGTTGATCCTTGAACGGAATCATAGATTGATTCTTCCAAAGAATAAAGTCAAGTTTCCATTGATCTTCCTTGATTTGTGGTCTTGATAAGCGTTTCATTCGCTAGACATATATTTTCGTAACTTGAGTGATTTGCGATAGATCCCTTGATTTCTAGCTTCAACAATCTCCAGTGCAGCCCTTTGCGATCTTGTTTCCCTTTGTTTTGGACTTTTCTGTAATAGCTTCCGTCAATCATTTATTGAATCATTGATTTATTCTTCTTCCGTGTCTCTGCTGCTTCTTCCTTTTTCATCTCTAATTATTGATTCTTTCCTTTGCATTGCCCAGTAATAGTTGTTTCCTTAATCTATTCTTGAATGGTATTGCTTCTTGATTCCTTTATTTTATTCCTTGTGATCCTGCACCACATGTGATATATTATTTTTCATCATTGAAACTCATAATTAACAATCGACCTTAACGACATGGAGGCCCTTAATTGTAAGGTAAATGATCTGTTTGTTTTTCAAGGATGGTCGAATTTCCTCTCTTTACCCCCTCCTAAAGTTTGTGAACCTCTAGTGAGGATGTTCTATGCCAATCTCTGCTCTAGCAAGCCTGCTAAGTTAGAATCCTTAGTTCTAGGAAAACACATTGTTCTTGATTGTGCCATGTTTGTCTCAAATATTTAGTGTAGGTGCTATGGTTTTCCCATGCTTTTCAAAAATACCAGGTCTGGAGTCTTTGAAATTACTTTTGATCAAGCAAAGCGTTGTATAGTTGAGTGTCCCTCTGATTTCCTCCCTAACTAGTTAGGTCCCAATGATGTTAGTTTCAAAACCCGAGTTCTGGCCTACATTGTTTCAACTACTCTTCTTCCTCGCATTGGCTCTTTATCCACTCTCTCTCAATAAGACACATTTCTTGTCTACTGTCTAGTAACCAAGCTTAAGGTCAAACTGTCCTCATGGGTCATAAATTTTATGGTTGAAAGTGCCGATGACTCCACCAGTCTACCTTATGGTATGGTTATCACCCATCTCTTGGATACCCACAATATCTCTATCTCAGAATACCCTTTTGTCTATGTCTCCAAATCCTACAACTCTAGAGCCTTTGTCAGTATGGGGTATGTGTGTGTTAAGGGTTCCTGGTGAAAAAACAGGAGGGAGAAATCAAGAATGTTCAGCCTGATTCTAAGGTCAAATCCTTTGGTTCCCATCATAGTATAAGTGATCTTGATCTTGTAGAAGAATTGAATGCTATTGACAACAAGCTGACCATCATCAAGGACCTTCTTGCTACAACTCAATCAACTGTTGGGGACATTTATGCCATCTCCAAAGAGATAGGGTTCGATGTTTCGAAGATAAGGGTCAAAATTCTCAAGCTAGCAGAAAACGCAGTCAAAGCCTTCAAGGAAGTACATGACATGATTGATGGGGTGACAGTTTCAGCAAATGCCAGCTTTGATCGTCTGAAGGAGGTAATTTACAATACTCTCACTTATTTCTTGCGTCGTTAGTTGTGGATATTTCAGATAATTTTTTGTTGTTTTGGACTGGATAACCAGTCGTTGGATGTTTTCTTTATTTTTGCTAACTCTGCATGCTTATAATTGCCTATATTTGCCTAAATTGCGTGTCTCTGTTTATTTTATTCTATACATGTGTATATCCCCTATTTCCTGATCCTAAAAGGGGGAGAAAAGGTTAATTATATAGTGCAGGTCAAATAGCAGTACTTGTTGAGGGGGAGTCGACTGCAGCATCGACTATATCATATGAGGTTACAAGAGCAGCACAAACAACGGTACCTTTTGAGGGGGAGTCGACTGTCACATCATAGAAGTCAAGTCGACTACATCAAAGCAAGCACCAACTATAACAGGTAAGTAAACTGTTTTTATATGTTATTTTGTCATCATAAAAAAATGAGAGATTGTTAAATATAAGTTTCAATGATGAAAAATAATATATTACTATGGTGCATGATCACGAGGGATAAAATAAAAGATTTAAGAAGCTCTATCATTCAAGTATGGAAGAAGTAAAACAATTTAGGAAAAGATTTGTCAACAGAAGCAAGTAAGAAAGAAGAATGATGGAAACTCCAGAAGCAAAGGAAAGGAAAAGTATCAAAGATTAGAGACGAAAAAGGATGAAGTAGCGGAAATCCGAAAGAAGAATCAATCAATGATTTAATAGTAGATTGACGGAGAATATTATATAAAGGTCCCAAATTAAAGAAAAACGAGATTGCAAAACTTCGCACTGGAGATTTCTCTATCAAAGTCAGATTGTTAAAGCCTGGAATAAAGGGATCCAACTTTGATTACTCAAATAACAGAAATATTTGCGTAGTGGAAGAAAAGTCTTTCAAGGCCACAAGTCAAGGAAAATCAACGGAAACTTCACCTTATTCTTGGAAAGAATCAGTCTACGATTCCTTTCAAGGATCAACTCCCTTGGGTCTGTAATCTCTCAAGATTCACGTCAATCAAGAGCCAAGAAGGCCTCACGAAGTGTGTGTGTATATATATATATATATATATATATATATATATGTATGTATGTATGTACCAGACTTGAAGCAGACATACTTTGAATGAACCACTATCACTCTTTTTGTTCTACTCCAAACAAGCATTGTAGTTCTCTTTAGATCTGATGTGTAATTAGTGAGAGAAGAAAAAGAGATAAAGACTAGTGAGATATTGTATCAAGAAGAGAGAAGTGACATAGTGACTAAGTTGTTGGTGTAAAGCTACATCAACTCTCTTGTAATTGAGAAACTTCAAATACTAAAAGAGAGCACTCTTGCAACTCAAGGGGACTAGACGTAAGATTCACATTGAATCCGAACAAGTATAAAAATCATGGTGTCTTTAATTCCTGCACTTTATTTCTGCTTTACTTTAATTCTGTTCTTATCTTCAGTTCGACTAATTGGTAAACTAGTCAACTACATATAGAATACAAAAAGAAAAATTGACAATTCACCCCTCTTGTACTTTCACTATATATATATATATATATATATATATATATATATATATATACACACAC
>AWOL01S0013781.1:23800-45367 GCA_000715115.1 Nicotiana otophora
TATATATATATATATATAGAACTTAAACGCCTATATTATTTGATCGATTTCTTCTCGCCCTAATAATAAAGAATGGCGAAAACGTCTTTTTTTTTTCACTTCCCAAAATTTGCATGCTATGGAAAATGATATGAAACTGAACTCCTCAGTCCTCTATATTGAAGTAACGACACAATACCCAGCACTCAAATTCAAAAGCTAGATAATTATGAAAACCATCTTCTTCTTGTTTGGCTTTTATCTACTCTTTGTCCTTAATTACAAAAAAAACTAATGACATTTAGCCCCATATTTAGAGCCGATTTGCTATTCATTCTATCGATAGTTAGTATAAATAGTATTATCATGCATCAACAAAATAAAAGAAACAAAAAAGAGATCATAAGATATGTTTGTCACTGCGGTTATTTATTATTATTAATTTTTTTTTTTTTTTTTTTTTTTTCTTTTGTGAGGAGGGAAAGAGATATCAGATTAAGCAAAATTGAGAAAGAAAGTCGTCATGTTAATTTTTTCAATTAATGGGGACGTCTGGTAGGGCAGAAGTGTCTCTAGATGCAATCAAAGGTGCACTCATTATCTGCTTTGAACTTTAGTTTTTCATGGTTCTGCTTCTAATATGTGGCTTTTGTTCACCCGAACTAAAAGCCTTTATCGGGCCTTAAATAATAATAATAATAATAAAGTAAAAATATGTATTAATTATAGATAATTAACTAATAATAATCTAATAATCTATATAAAGACATGTCATATATTTATTAAATAAGTATAAAATTAAGGGTGTTGTGCCAAATTTTATTGTTTAAACCCTGTGGAAGTTATATGCATGAATTGGCAGCTGACAACTATCTTTATAAACGAAAAAAAATGACGATAGTATATGTTATATATCCAATTTGCCAACATGAAAGAAGATGGATTTCTCTATCATGGAGAAGTCACATTCTAGAAATTATTTAGCCATATTTCTCCTCAATGATTACGTCCCATAATTTGTACAACCCCATTTGCTCCACAGTATTGAGGAAATTTACAGTTTATACTATATGTAATTACCAGATCTATGAGCAAGCCAATGAAATTCATGAAAGGTTTGATTGATTGCCTTTGTCGCTCTACAGATCAATTTATTGCCTCTGCCTGTAGTTTAGAGAAACACAAAAGTCGGTTTTAGTGTCACAAATACTCGAATTATATGGGTTGCACACGTTGAATCTCTAGATAACCGATGAATCTTGATGCTAAGTCATGTGTTACTAATTAGTTAAGGGAGAAATTGTTAGATATTCGGTTATAGTGCATTGAAATTTACAAAGTTTTTAAAGTTTAGCCATTTTAGAATCAATTCCAGACAAACAACTTTAAAGTTAAAACCGCGGGCCGGCAGTTTTCAAATTCTAGACTTTTGGGTCTGAAGTTGGACTCTACCAAAAATTGAACCGCCGTTTAACAAATGTCAAATGTGGCAGTTCACAAACCGCCATAATTATTGCATATTGTGGGGTTTTTAAAACCCGCCGTATTAAAACCACCAAAATAACTCTTTTTTTTTTGGTAGTGAGTGTAACTTGGGGTTTGAAATTTGAATAAAGATCAAATTAAGACATAAGGTTTGAAGGTAAACACTTTGGTAGAGCCTAATTTTAGACCTAATGTCTGAATTAGAATTTGTGTTGTTTGATATCAGTACAATCTTCATGTTTAAGCTGTACCTCTTTACATAAGACAATAAATTTAATGAAAGACTAAGGGTGTATTTGGTACGAAAGAAAATGTTTTCCTAGAAAATATTTTCATGCAAAATGAGTGATTTTATCACTTATTTTCCCTTATTTGGTTGGTGAGTGGAAAATACTTTTTAGTGTTTGGTTAGAGAGTAGAAAATATTTTCTAGTGTTTGGTGAGAAGGAGTTTTGGAAAATATTTTCCCTTCTCTCAATAGGAAAAATATTTTCCTCCAATTGGAGAAAAATGAGTTCGGGAGAAGAATGTTTTGCTTCATACCAAACACAACCTAAATAACTCTGAGTTTTCAAAGAGGCTGGACGTAGGTGAAAGGGGGAAGTACACTATTTTACTTAGCTCCACCACTAAAACAAAAAGCTATATTAGTGACTTCACAAAGAAAAGCCCATAGACGGGGGAGGGGTGGAGAGAAATGATCATGCTATAGTTTGAAGAAGATTTTTCAGTGGGCACCAAAGCTTTTAAATGTTTGCCATGTACAATAGATTTTTAAAAAATCATTTGGACAAAATCCCTCAAATATCTTATGTTAATGCATGGAAATTTTGAGTTAGTGATGCATGAGGCAATGAAGTTACTAATGGAGACACCAAAAAGCTTTGTTTTTGACAAGTTTGTGTTTGTGCTGCCTTTTTTTCACTATGGTGTTAGGTTCAAATATGGCAATTAGTGTTTGGAGCACTTTCCAAATGTCAAATATTTAATTTGAACTATACATGTATTAGTTGAGCTCGGTATACGAATTTTCTGTATCATTTGACTCTTTTAAAAATTTAATCACGAGAGTTTTAACATAAACCGTCTATCTATCGCATCCCACTTTCTTCATACATACTTGAGTATATGAATGTATAGTAGGGAGTATTTCATGTAAGTCCATCAAATATCTTTTATTTACTTATAGTGACTTATTAACTTTTACTCTTAATATTGACTTAAACATCATATTAAGACTTGTCCTGTGAAATTATTAACTGAGCGTAAATGCACTTAAAATTTAGATATTAAACAAAAGAATTATTTTTTCCTTTTATTAGTAATAATATAGTTTAACCTATTGTATTACATGTCGAATACAAAGAGAGAGAGAAAGTAGTTCTAAGACTATAGCTTGTCTAGAAAGGAAGTGAGAAGTCAAATTTAAACATATGGAATCAAAGGCTGAGTTTTTTATTTTTTGAGTTTTAATTTGAATTCTAGAAAATGAGCTTATTAAATTCTGGATAAATTATTTATATCTATTCAGTTGATTTCTTACCATAAATATAAAATTTGAGCCTAAACTATTGAATTTCGTCGAACCCGTAAGTAAAATGTAACACCGTGCTTGTATAAAATCTTTATTACACCAGTATATTTAGTTGGGTTTTTTCTAAAGGGTATGAATGTGAAATGGAAGAGGCACCTCTTGGATTGCACTTATTCATCTCACCCTTTCATTATCTATAAATTTAGATGCTAGGCCTCATTTTTACGCACAGAAAAATCTGAAATCTTCTCCTCTCTTCTCTACATTGTTGCACTATTTTTTTAAAAACTTACATATAAGTGTCAAGTGTGATTTACTCTGTTTGTTGAGTTCACTGAAGTTTTGTAATTTTTATTGCCAGTATTACAAAATAGTTTTTCCGTTCTATACTGAGAGAAAGTAATCCATAACTTTGGACAACATTAAAGGGATTAAATTCCTTAAGGATACACAAGCAACTCAAAAATTATTTAATGTTTTGTTTTATTGAACTAACATTTCTTTACTTCTCTGATTGTCTAGTTTGGAACACAATTTACTATCAATCTTGAGAAACTTAACTATTTTTGGATACCTGTTAGAGAGGAGAAGGTGGGTTGCTCTGATGGTAAGCACCCTCCATTTCCAACCAAGAGGTTGTGAGTTCGAGTCATTCCAAGAGCAAGGTGGGGAGTTCTTGGAGGTAAGGATGCCGAGGGTCTATTGGAAACAACCTCTCTACCCTAAGGTAAGGGTAAGGTCTGCGTACACACTACCCTTCCCATACCTCACTAGTGGGATTATACTGGGTTGTTGTTGTTATTGTTGTTGTTAGAGAGGAGAACCAGAGCGAAGATCTTTTTCTGTGATTAATGAACAAGCAGTATTATTGAAATGAGGCCGAGAGTTCCTGGCACATGGGGGGTGGGCCGCATGATTGATTGAGAATTATGACACAGCCTATTTCTTAGAAAAGCGAGAATTAATGCGTTGTTGTTTCTCGTACACCTTTTTATTGCATTTTGCTGGAATATGATATGGCAAAGTTATACCAAATGTTGAGTGGCCGTGAAATTTGACAGCGATGATCTTGGCCACTCGGTCAAATAATAGAGCAAATTTATCTTGTTTTAGAATGTTCTGTTACAAAATAAATATGTTAAGCATATGAATTGTTTGAAGATTACCATAGTGATGCCACCTACTGCCATGTGTTGCTTTGGCATAATTATATTACCAATTAGGAGGAAGGCATGTCATATAGTTGCCTTAAAGTAAGAATCATTGGTTGTAAACATTCCAGTAATTTGAAGACATGACAAATATGAAGGCATTGGGTAGGCGACAAGTTGTTATACTTTCTGTCAAGAATGAAAAAATTGGATCAATTAAAAATGTGGTGGCTTCATTTTGGTGTTCGACGCAATCGTTGCTATCGATATGACGAGGATTACCAAATGTCATTTATATAGGGAGAGATTTAGCCTATGTTCAAATGCGAGAAATTGATTCTCTCCAAATTTGACAAAACGGTGCGGCTGATCATCAAGTTTATTTTGATGAATTAGTAGATTCTATATAAACTTAGCAGCCCTTATGTCAATGCGGTGAAGACTGCAGCCCGCAATGTAAAATATAAGTTGGCACAAAATCGGGTTTTATTTCCTTACTCTGCTTACTTTTGATTTCTGCCGTGACCCTAATTTTCCACCTTAGCATGTTGTGATGATACATATTCTCTAAGATTAGGTAAGCCTAATATTTAATAATAGTTTAATAGAAATAACCAAACGGAGATGCTAAAGTAAAACAGATATACTCATATTAACTTCCAAAATAGAACCTCAACAACATAATTCCCAAAACCAGTGGAACTGAGTCATAAGCTCACCAAAATTTTTAAACTGTTTACTACAACATTGTCTGATAAAGGAAACAACAATAATGAGAAAATAACAGAAGGTGACTCTGAGGCCTGCAGACGCCAAGCAGGTATATCTTGAAGGCTCCGTAAAGCAGCTAACAAGTCAATCACTAACGTCCAACACGGGCAGACGTACCTGGATCTGCACAAAAAGATGTGCAGAAGCGTAGTATGAGTACACCACAACAGTACCTAGTAAGTATCAAGCATAACCTCGGTATAGTAGCGACGAGACTAGGTCAACACACCTACTAGGACATGTTAACAGAACAAAAATATAATAACGAAAAGTAATAAAAAACGAAAAAATGAATGATAACGAAGCAATTTAGTAACGTAAACTAATGATAGAATTGTGAGCATAAAGATAACCAGAAAGAAGCAATTAATGGGAACCATAAATAGTCTAATACGGACAAAACTGGTAAGACAAGGAAGAAATAAAAGCAACAAAATCTGTTCAACCAATAACTCTTTTCAATATGAAATGTACAACAAGAATCATGATCGAGGTACCGCATCGTATTCATATTTCACAATTTTAATCACAATCTTTCCTTATACCGTCGCATGAGCCTTACATTTAGATAGTTTTAAAAATATTTTTTTCGAAATAGCTACACGCACTTTAGCCCACCTTATGCCGCCGCGTGGCTTTAAGTAATGCTCTTATTAGCAACACGCACATAAATCCCAACTTATGCCGCCGCATGCACATTATCCCCTGTCCATATACCACCGCATGCGCATCAATATCACAATACAATATCAACTCGCATCACAAGTGTCCATATGCCACAACTTACCAAAATCAACAATATCAATATTTTCACTACAAATAGCCCATGGCTCAACCACAATATTCACAAGAATCTCGACAATAACAAAATGAATATGAATTGTTGAACATGAAAGATATCTCAACAATTAACAACTTCACCTCAATTTAACAAGTAATGAAAAATGGAGAAATGAATGATAACGAAGCAATTTAGTAACGTAAACTAATGACAGAATTGTAAGCATAAAGATAACCAGAAAAAAGCAATTAATGAGAACCACAAATAGTCTAATAGGACAAAACTAGTAAGACAAGGAAAAAATAAAAGCAACAAGATATGTTCAACCAATAACTCTTTTCAATATGAAATGCACAAAAAGAATCATGACGGAGGTACCCCTTGTATTCACATTTCACAATTTCAATCACAATCTTTTCTTATACCGCCATGTGAGCCTTACATTTAGATAGTTTTGAAAATATTTTTTCCGAAATAGCTATACGCACTTTAACCCACCTTATGTTGTTGCGTGGCTTCAAGTAATGTCTTTACTAGCAACACGCACATAAATTCCATCTTATGCCACCGCATGCACATTAACCCCATCCTTATACCACCACATGCACATCAATATCACAATACAATAACAACTCGCACCACAAGTGCCAATATGCCACAATTTGCCAAAAGCAACAATATCAAAGTTTCCATTACAAATAGCCCTTGGCTCAACCACAATATGCACAAGAATCTCAATAATAACAAAATGAATATGAATTTTTAAACATGAAAGATATCTCAACAATTAACAACTTCACCTCAATGTGATAACGACTTTCACAACTTAAACACCAATAACTCAACAAAAAGATATTTTACAAAATAACAACTTTAAGTAAAAGTAAGTCAACAATTGAAGATGCAACAAGGCAATAAAGAAGGCAATAAATTCAACTAAAGCATATAAGAGAAAAATAACAAGTAAGACGTACAACAAATATTAACAATGTCAAATAAAACATGTAAGGGTAGTTTAACACATGTAATGATTGTTTAACAACGAGGAATATAGCATGTTATGATAATTCAATTAAAAGCATGGAAAGAGTTGAAATAACCTAAACCGGTCAATTATCACATATAGACCGTGTACCCACTCGTCACCATGCGCACACGACTTTCACATTAAACAAATAGCATAATCACACTGAAATCCTAAGGGGTAGTTCTCCCCCACAAAGTTAGGCAGGATACTTACCTCAACTAGGCCAACTCAATCCTCAGAAATAGCTTTTCCCCTAAATTTCGCCTCCATACGACTCATATCTAACCAAAGGTGACTTAATATCATCAACCAATGCAAGGGAAAATAATTACAATAGATAAAGCTTTGATCTTTACAAAATTCCCAAAAAGTCAAAAAAAGTCAACCCCAGGCCCGCTCGGTCAAAATCTGGATCCAACGGTAGATTCCGACTACGCATAGCCCCACGAGTTCATATATATATATATATATATATATATATATATATATATATATTATTTTCAAATCCGAGTCCAAATAGACTCTCAAAACTCAATTCTTTATTTTTCAAAAACTTGACAAAATTTCTCAAATTTTCACTTTGATTCACATAAATTTGATGTTAAATCTATGATAAACTCATGAGATATAGTTAAAACTTAAGTAGAATCACTAACCCTAAATTTGTAGATGAAAACCCCCTCTCCAAATCGCCTCCTACCGAGCCTAGGGTTCTAAAATATAATAAAATGATACGAAATTCCGACTTTCTAAACTTTTGTTCAGTTGCATATGTCGCATTTGCGACACTGGGTTCGTAATTGCGAAGAAAGGCTCGCAATTGCAGCCACTGATTCACTGAGGAAATATCGCAATTGCAACTCAGACTTTGCAAAGGCAAATTGGTCCTCCTCGCAAATGCGAGAAAAGCTTCGCAAAATTTGTCAATTTTCGGCAAAAAAACATAAATCAACCTACGGACCTCAGAATTCGATTTCGGGCATATGCTCAAGTCCAAAATCACGATACAAAGCTATTGGAGCCATCAAAATATCATTTCGTGGTTGTTTTCACAAAAGTCAAAGTTTGGTCAACATTTCTAACTTAAGCTTCTACGTCAAGAACCAAAGGGTCTAAATCAATTCGAAATCTTCTCGGAACAGAACTAATCAACCCCGCAAGTTATAAAACCTAAATTACACATGTGTGAAGCATTAAAAGGAGAAACAGGGTGCAACTACACAAAACGACTAGTCAGATCGTTACAATTTCCTACCTTATGTGTTTTTACAAATGTTAGGATAAGATACAAATTATGTGATGATCTCAAAAATTATATTTTATTTACATGCAGTAAAATTAATTAATTGGGATATTATTTGGTAGTATGCATGAAAATATATGAAAGAATATTTTCAAGGTATGTAAGATGTGAATTAAGCTTACAGTAATACTTGAAAATTATTGTGAGATCATAAAGATCATATTTTATATGGATATACATATGTTAGTTTGATAAAAATAACATGTCAAACTTTTGAAAAGTTTAGGGGTTACGATGATTTAGTTGGAAGACCATTTGAAAAGAAAATTAAAGTACTTATAATTTTTTACCCTTATTTGGATACTAAAATCTTCGTGATTTTTTACTCCTGCTTCGAGATTAAAATATGTGTGATTTTTTACTTGTTTGTAGATTAAAAGTCTTCGTGGCTTTTTACTCATTTATCGAAGATTAAAGTCTAAGTGATTCTCTACTCATTTTTGAGATTAAAATCCTAATGATTTTTTACTTTAATTTAACACTCGGTTTAAAGATTAAAAACTTTACCGTTTATTAGATCAAGTTATATAAGATATTACTCGGTTGAAAGATTAAAAATATAACGACCTGACCTGTCGTTTTGCTTTCTAGAATCCCGTTTCCCTAAATAAGACTTCTCGTACTTGCTTTTACTGATTTATGACTTGCGGGGATAGTTGGTTCGGGATTTAGAAGAGTTTGGGTTGAAATCGGAACACTTAGTTCCTTGAGGTTGGCTTAAAGGCTAAGTTTGACTTTGGTCACCATTTTTAGTAAATGACCTCGGAATCGGGATTTGATGGATCCAATAGGTTCGTGTGATGATTTTGGACTTGAGCGTATGTTCGGATCGGGTTTTGGGTAACCCGGATGCGTTTCAGCGCCTAATAGTGAAAGTTGATTCTTGAAGGTTTTTGAAATTCTTTAAATTTGGTTTGGAGTAGGTTTTGGTGATACTGAGGTCCAAATGGAATTCTGAGATCGGGAATAGTTCCGTAATATCATTTAAGACTTGCATGAAAAATTTAGTGTCAATCCGAGTAGTCTAAGTATGATTCGACGCGTTCGGAGCGATTTAGAAATTTGAAGTTCAAAGTTTGATTTAATTTGGTTTTGGGGTGTGATTCTTGGTTTTGTTATTGTTTTACGTGTTTCGAGAGTTCTAGAAAGTCCGTATTATATTTATAGACTGGTTAGAGTAGTTGGACGGGGTCCCGAGGGGCTCGGGTGCGTTTCGGACTGCCCAGAGTTGAGTTGAAACACACCAGATTTCTGCTTCTGGTTTCCTTCTTCGCAAACGCGATCAGACCCTTGCGTTCGCGATGAAGGATTTGGGGTACTGTGGGCTGGGGAGCTTTCGCCCTTCACTTTCGCATGCGTAGGACCGCGTTCGCGGAGGTCTGGGCCCTCTAGCCTTTGCATTCGCGTGACCTGGCCCGCGTTCGCGTAGAAGAGGTAGAACTGAGTGGCCGCTGTTCGTTTTTCGCATTCGCGTAGCGTAGGCCAAGCGAGCCTCCGCGTTCGCATTGCTCCTGTCGTGTTTGCGATGGGTAAATTTTCCTGGCCTGAGCCGTTTGCGTTCGCGATCGTGAGGCCTCTTCCGCGATCGCGAAGAAGGCAGACCTGGGCAGCAAACAAGACTTAGGCTATTTTAGCTCATTTCTTCCATTGTTGGGCGATCCTTGAAGTTCTTAGAGAGGGAATTTTACTTAGCACTTTGAGGTAAGTAATTTCTACACAATGTGCTTTAAATACATAGTTTAAGGGTAGATTATAACATGTAAATTAGTAAAAATTATAGGTTTAGGTGAAAACCTTAGTTTTTGATAAAAATGAGATTTAACCACGAAATTCGTTATGGAATTTAGTAAAATCATATATTTATATTCCTAAGATTATGGATAACAACCTTTCTTTAAAAGTTTACGGAATCCGGGCACGTGGGCCCGGGGGTGAATTTTAGGAATCTTGCAATTTAGGTTGGGTAATCACTTAAATGGCGGAATTATAAACTTTTGAGCATAGATTGATTAGTTTAGATAATGTTTGACTAGCTTCGAGTCATTTGGCGTCAAATTTGGAGGTTTGAGCGCGTTCTTGAATTGGGAAATAGACTTTGAGGCGAGGTAAGTCTCCTTTCTAACCTTGTAAGAGGGAATTAACCCCATAGGTGAATTAAATAAATATTTGTACCTAATTGTGGGGGCTACGTACGTACGAGGTGACGAGAGTCCGTACGTAGCTACTATTATGCTATTGTCCGGGTAGTCTAGGACCCGTATCATGCTATACTTGGAATGGTTGTGCCCTTACTTGCTAATATAATCATTTAGTCATGATAGAAATTGATAAAAGAATTGTATAAAGTTAAATTCACTTACTTGAAGGTTTGTATGAGATACTTGAGTGTAAATGAGATACTTGTGTTTTCTTGAAAATAATTGTATTTGTGGATCAGGCCGAGTACCCCGATAGTAAATAGATGCATCTATGGTTCGCGTCGTTCGATCCTCCGGCAGTGCACAATTTAATATTATGTTTGACCGGGCTGTACGACCTCGATATAATTGTGCATGCTAATTATTTGGAAATTCACCATGATTTATTCTGCTTAAATGCCTTGAAATGTAAGTTGCTAAATAGTATTACCGAAATTTATGTTATAATTGTGAAAGAAGGACTTATCTCTTCTTGTTGTTGAACTGACAGTATCATTCATGATATCCATGCTTAGCATAGTACTTTAATTATATTATTATTGGCCTAGTAAGTATCAAGTCGACCCCTCGTCACTACTTCTTCGAGGTTAGGCGGGATACTTACTGGTTACATGTTGTTTATGTACTCATACTGCACTTCTGTACTTAATTGTACAGGATCTGAGGCTGGTGCATCTAGTTACCCGCCCGGCGTGCATACTTGATCTTGGACCGAGACTTCACGGTGAGCTGCCTCCTTTTGAGCCGTTCAGCAGCATGCCAGAGTTTCTCTTTTGTTTTTATCTGTCTATTCTGTATCAGACAGTAGGATAGTCATCTTTTGTATATTCTACTACTTGCCCACATACTTGTGACACCAGACCTTGGCACGTATTAGTAGACTTTGGTTTTTGGGTTGTAATACAATAGTTATAACTGCTTTTAGATGTTTCCTTTGTTTGCCTTAAAAATCCTTTATTTACCAAATGTTTTAAAATAAGTAAAGCTAAACGGGAAATCACTAAGTTGTTCACTGTTGGGTTGTCCAACAACGGTGTTGGATGCCATCACGTCATGACATGGAGTTGGCTTGTGACAACATGGTATCAGAGCACTAGGTTCACGTAGGTCTCACAAGTTATGGGCAGGCCTAGTAGAGTCGTGCGGATCGGTGCGGAGACGTCCGTACTTATCTTCGAGAGGCTATGGGGTGTTAGGAAACTACTCATTTTTCATCTCCTATCGTGCAATTGATGGTATACTAAATTTTCTTCTTCTATTCTCTCACAGATGGTGAGAATGCATACGGCGGACATTCTAGACCCGGGAGAGGCTGCTCCCCCCACTGCTAGAGGCCGAGGCAGAGGCTGGGAGAGGGCATCGGCCCGAGGTAGGGGACGAGGGTGTCCCAGAGCTACCCCAGTAGCACCACCAGCGGATCCAGTAGAGGATCCCATTATTGAGGAGCAGGGCGAGGCGCCCGCAGCAGAGCTAGCCCCAGTAAATTTCATGATGGCACCGGGCTTTCGGGAGGTCATGGGCCGTATGCTAAGGTTTATGGATTCTATGACCCAAGCTAGTTTATTTCCAGCAGACCCAACCACTTCTCAGGCAGGAGAGGGAGCACAGACCCCTACTGCCCAGGCTTCTGGGTATGCGGCTGCAGTGTATCGGACTCCTGGTGCATTACCTGCGGACGGGGCCCAGCTGGTTGCAGCAGTGACACCTGAGCCTAGACCAATTGCGGACGACGATCCACAGAAGTTATTGGATATGTGGACAAGGTTACACCCTCATGTCTTCGGAGACGAGCGTCATGAGAATGCCCAGGATTTTATTGATAGGTGCAGGGACAGACTGCACAACATGAGGATACTGGAGTCTCATGGGGTTGACTTCACTACTTTCCAACTGGAGGGCAGGGCCCGTAGATGGTGCCAGTATTATCTTCTTGGTAGACCAGCGGGCTCTCCTCCCATGACTTGGAGCCAGTTCACACAACGTTTCCTCGATAGGTACATTCCATCCTCCGAGAGGGAAGAGTTGCGGTATTAGTTTGAGCAGCTTGAGCAGGGTCAGATGTCAGTGATCGACTATGAGGCGAGGTTTTCTGAGTTGTCTCACCATGCACTTATGATACTTCCTACGGACACAGAGAGAGTGCAGAGGTTTGTTGTAGGGATGCACTCCGCTATTAGGGCCAATATGGCCTGAGAGGTTGAGATGGGGACTTCTTATCAGCTGGTAGTGGAGATTGCTCGGAGGATTGAGGGCTACCGTCAGAGGGGGAGAGAGCAGACGCAACAGGACAAGAGGGACCGTTTATCTGGACAGTTTAGAGGTACCACGGCTAGGGGAAGAGGTCAGTTTGGGAGGGGTCAGCCTAGCATGCCCCCATATTTATTACCACCACCTCCTCGAGGTGCTCCAACGTGCCCTTATATCAGCGCCATGCCAGAGAGTTCTTACCGCCCACCAGCCGTCTAGGGTTCTTCCAATGGGTACGCAGGTCACCAGGGTTCATCGAGCTCCTATTTTAGTGCCATGCCGGAGAGTTCATACCGCCCCTAGCTATTCAGGATTCTTCCAGTGGGTCCACAAGCCATCAGGGTTAGACATCAGGGCAGCAGATCACCACACCGAGGGGCTATTTCGAGTGCGGAGATCTTGGTCACATGAGGAGATTCTGCCCCAGGCTTCGGGGCAAGGCGGTGCAGCAGGGCCAGCTGCCCATGATTTTAGCACCGCCTGTCCGGCCACCCAGGGGCGGAAGGCAGGCTGGTAGGGTCCGTCCTAGAGGTGGAGGCCAGTCAGCTACTGTTCAGTCAGGCGGGGGCCAGCCCGCTGACGCTCCAGCCAGATTCTATGCTTTTTCGGCCATACCAGATATATTGGCCTCAGATGCCGTGATCACAGGTATTATTTCTGTATGTGGTAGGGATGCTTCAGTATTATTTGATCCAGGGTCTACCTATTCGTATGTGTCATCTCTGTTCGCTCATTTTCTGGATATTCCTCGTGAGTCCTTGGGTACTCCTATTTATGTGTCCACTCCTATTGTCGATTCTATGGCTGTGGATCAGATCTATCGGTCCCGTGTGGTCATGTTTTGTGGTTACGAGACTAGAGCGGACCTTCTTCTACTTGATATGATCGACTTTGAGGTCATCCTGGGCATAAACTGGTTATCTCCATATCACGCAATCCTTGATTGCCATGCCAAAACTATTACCTTAGCAATGCCAGAATTATCGAGATTGGAGTGGAAGGGTTCCTCAGTTAGTACAGCTAGTCGGGTCATCTCTTTTCTGAAGGCTCGACATATGGCCGAGAAGGGTTGTTTGGCTTATCTAGCTTATGTTTAGGACACCACCACAGAGTCTCCGACGATTGATTCAGTGCCAGTAGTTTGGGAGTTTGCCGATGTGTTTCCTTCTAACCTTCTAGGTATGCCGCTAGATCATGATATTGATTTTCGTATTGATTTGGCTTTAGGCACCCACCCTATATCTATCCCACCGTGCTGTATAGCTCCGAAAGAATTAAAGGAGTTGAAAAGCAGCTGGAGGAGTTGTTAGAAAAGGGGTTTGTGAGACCCAGTGTATCACCTTGGGGTGCCCCAGTGTTATTTGTGAAGAAGAAAAATGGGACTATGCGGATGTGCATTGATTACCGCCAGTTGAACAAGGTTACCATCAAGAACAAGTACCCGTTGCCACGTATCGATGATTTGTTTAACTAGTTGCAGGGTGCTAGGGTGTTTTTTCTAAGATTGACTTGAGATCAGGGTACCATCAGTTGAAGGTTCGGGACTCAGATGTTCCGAAGACTGCCTTCCGTACTGGATATGGTCATTATGAGTTTCTAGTGATGTCCTTCGGTTTGACTAATGCCCCAACAACGTTTATGGATTTGATGAACTGAGTGTTCAGTCCTTATATTGATTCCTTTGTTATTGTCTTCATTGATGGCATCTTGATTTACTCACGTAGCCCGGGAGAGCAAGAGCAACACTTGAGAGTGGTACTTCAGACATTGCGAGAACAGGAGCTATATGCTAAGTTCTCCAAATATGAGTTTTGGCTAGAGTCTGTGGCATTCTTAGGGCATGTTGTATCAGGAGAGGGTATTGAGGTAGATCCCAAGAAGATTGAGGTAGTTCAGAGTTGGTCTCGCCCTACTTCGGCGACTGAGATCAGGAGTTTCTTGGGGTTAGCAGGCTATTATTGCCGGTTTGTGGAGGGCTTTTCATCTATTGCAGCACCTTTGACTAGATTGACCCAGAAGGGTGCTCCGTTCCGTTGGTCCGAGGATTGTGAGGCGAGATTCCAGAAGCTCAAGACAACTTTGACTACAACACCGATTCTAGTGTTGCCTTCCGACTCGGGGATGTGTACGGTATATTGTGACGCTTCACACGTTGGCTTAGGTTGTGTATTGATGCAGGAGTGGCGAGTTATTGCATATGCTTGGCGTCAGCTAAAGATTCATGAGAAGAATTATCCTGTGCATGATTTGGAGTTAGCCGCAATTGTTCATGCTCTTAAGATATGGAGGCATTATTTGTATGGGGTGTCATGTGAGGTTTATACTGATCATCACAGCTTACATCATTTGTTCAAGCAAAGGGATCTCAATTTTAGGCAGCGTAGATGGCTCGAGTTACTGAAGGATTATGATATCACCATTCTTTATCATCCGGGCAAGGCAAATGTGGTCGCGGATGCCTTAAGCAGGAAGGCAGGGAGTATGTGTAGCTTGGCATTTATTTCAGCGGAGGAGAGGCCACCGGCTTTGGACATTCAGTCCTTGGCTAACAGACTTGTGAGGTTGGATATTTCAGAGTCCAGCCAAGTTCTTGCATGTGTTGTTGCTCAGTCTTCATTATTGGGGCAGATCAAGGCCCGACAGTTTGATAATCCGCACTTGGCAGTTCTTAGAGAGACGGTACTACAGAGTGGTGGTAAAGAAGTTTCTATTGGCGAGGATGGTGTTCTGCGACTCTAGGGTCTTCTATGTGTTCCTAATGTTGATGGCTTGAGGGAGAGGATTCTAGAGGAGGCACACAGTTCTCGGTATTCTATTTACCCAGGTGCTACGAAGATGTATCGTGACCTGAGACAACATTATTGGTGGCGGCGGATGAAGAAAGACATAGTAGAGTATGTAGCTAGGTGTTTAAATTGCTAGCAGGTCAAGTATGAGCACCAAAGGCCAGGTGGCCTACTTCAGCAGATGACTATACCTGAGTGGAAATGGGAGCGCATCACTATGGACTTCGTAGTTGGATTGCCGCGGACCTTGCGGAAGTTTGATGTAGTTTGGGTCATTGTCGACAGATTGACCAAGTCGGCACACTTCATTCCGGTTGTGACTACCTATACTTCAAAGAAATTGGCCCAGATTTATATTAGGGAGGTAGTTCGGTTGCATGGTGTGCCTGTTTCCATCATATCAGATAGAGGCCCTCAGTTCACTTCACATTTCTGAAGAGCCATATAGAGTGAGTTGGGGACCCGTATATAGCTTAGCACAACGTTTCATCCATAGACTGATGGGCAATCAGAGCAAACAGTTCAGATATTGGAGGACATTTTGAGAGCATGTGTGATTGACTTTGGGGGATAGTGGGATCAGTTCTTGCCATTGGCCGAGTTTGCTTACAACAACAGTTATCAGTGCAACATTGAGATGGCCCCATTTGAGGCTTTATATGGTTGGCGATGTTGTTCTCCCATCGGGTGGTTTGAGACCGGTGAGGCTAGGTTATATGGTACTAATTTGGTGAAGGATGCTTTGGAAAAGATAAAGTTGATTCAGGAGCGACTTCGCACAACACAGTCCAGACAGAAGAGTTACGCGGATCAGAAGGCATGTGATGTATCATTTATGGTAGGCGAGAAGGTTCTCTTGAAAGTATCGCCTATGAAGGGTATTATGAGATTCATAAAGAAGGGCAAGTTGAGCCCAAGGTTTATAGGCCCATTTGAGGTGTTGAGGCGAGTTGGGGAGGTTGCTTATGAGCTTGCTTTACCTCCCAGCCTATCAGGGGTTCATCCAGTTTTTCACGTGTCTATGCTCCGGAGGTATCATGCCGACCAGTCACATGTGTTAGACTTCAACACTATTCAGTTTGATGAGAGCTTGGGTTATGGGGAGGAGCCAATTGCCATTGTTGCTAGACATGATCGCCAGTTGAGATCCAAGAGGATTTCTGCAGTGAAGGTTTAGTGGAGGGGGAAACCAGTCAAGGAGGTGACCTGGGAGTCCGAGGAGGACATGCGGAGCAAATATCCACACTTATTCAACACATCAGGTATGAATCTAAACCCGTTCGAGAACGAACGTTTGTTTAAGAGGTGGAGAATGTAATGACCCGACCGGTCGTTTTGCTTTCTAGAACTTTGTTTCCCTAAATAAGACTTCTCGTACTTGCTTTTACTGATTTATGACTTGCGGGGATGATTGGTTCGGTATTTAGAAGAGTTTGGGTTGAAATCGGAACACTTAATTCCTTAAGGTTCGCTTGAAAGGCCAAGTTTTACTTTGGCAACATTTTTAGTAAACAACCTCGGAATCAGGATTTGATGATTCCAATATGTTCGTGTGATGATTTCGGACTTGGGAGTATGTTCGGATCGGGTTTTGGGGGACCTGGGAGCGTTTCGGCGCCTAATAGTGAAAGTTGGTTCTTGAAGATTTTTGAAGTTCTTTAAATTTGATTTGGAGTAGGTTTTGGTGATACCGAGGTCAGAATGGAATTTCGAGACCGAAAATAGTTCCGTAATGTCATTTAAGACTTGCACGTAAAATTTAGTGTCAATCCGAGTAGTCTAACTATGATTCGACTCGTTCTGAGCGATTTAGAAACTTGAAGTTCAAAGTTTGATTCAATTTGGTTTTGGGGTGTGATTCTTGGTTTTGTTGTTGTTTTACGCATTTTGAGAGTTCAAGCAAGTCTGTATTATGTTTATAGACTAGTTGTAGTAGTTGAATGGGGTCCCGAGGGGCTCGGGTGTATTTCGGACCGCCCGGAGTTGAGTTGAAACACACCAGATTTCTGCTTCTGGTTTCCTTTTTTTGCAAACGCGATCAGACCCTCGTGTTCGCGATGAAGGATTTGGGGTACTGTGGGATGGGGAGCTTTTTCCCTTCACGTTCGCGTGTGTAGGACCGCGTTCGCAGAGGTCTGGGCCCTCTAGCCTTCGCGTTCGTATGACCTGGCCCGCGTTCGCGTAGAAGAGGCAGAGATGGGTGGCCATTGTTCGTTTTTCGCGTTCGCGTAGGGTAGGCCAAGCGAGCCTCCGCGTTCGCATTGCTCCTGTCGCGTTTGCGATGGGTAAATTTTCCTGGCCTGGGCCGTTTGCCTTCGCGATCGCGAGGCCTCTTCCGCGATCGCGAAGAAGGCAGACCCGGGTAGAAACTTTTAAAAACGGGACTTAGGCTATTTTAGCTCATTTCTTCCATTGTTGGGCGATCCTTGGAGCTCTTTGAGAGGGGATTTCACTTAGCACTTTGAGGTAAGTAATTTCTACACAATGTGAGTTAAATATATAGTTTAAGGGTAGATTATAACATGTAAATTAGTGAAAATCATGGGTTTAGGTGAAAACCTAGGTTTTTGATAAAAATGAGATTTAACCACGAAATTTGTTATGAAATTTAGTAAAAATCATATATTTATGTTCCTAAGGTTATGGGTAGCAACTTTCTTTAAATATTTCTAGAATCCGGGCACGTGGGCCCGGGGATGAATTTTAGGAATCTTGCAATTTAGGTTGGGTAATCACTTAAATGGTGGAATTATAAACTTTTGAGCATATATTGATTAGTTTATGTAATGTTTGACTAGCTTCGAGTCATTTGGCGTCAAATTTGGAGGTTTGAGTGCGTTCTTAAATTGGAAAGTAGACTCTAGGCGAGGTAAGTCTCCTTTATAACCTTGTAAGAGGGAATTAACCCCATAGGTGAATTAAATAAATGTTTGTACCTAATTGTGGGGGCTACGTACGAACGAGGTAACGCGAGTCCATACGTGGCTACTATTATGCTATTATCCGGGTAGTATAGGACCCGTATCATGCTATACTCGGAATTTTTGTGTCCTTACTTGCTAATATAATCACTTAGTCATGATAGAAATTGATAAAAGAATTATATTAGGTTAAATTTACTTACTTGAAGTTTTGTATGAGATACTTGACTGTAAATGAGAAACTTGTATTTTCTTGAAAATAATTGTATTTGTGGATCGGGTCGAGCGCCTCGGTAGTAAATAGATACATCTATGGTTCGCTTCTTTTGACCCTCCGGCAGTGCACAATTTAATATTATGTTGGACCGGGCCGTACGACCTCGGCATAATTGCGCATGCTAATTATTTGAAAATTCTCCATGATTTATTCTACTTAAATGCTTTGAAATGTAAGTTGCTAAATAGTATTACCGAAATTTATGTTATAATAGTGAAAGAAGGACTTATCTCTTCCTGTTGTTGAACTGACAGTATCATTCATGATATCCATGCTTAGCATAATACTTTAATTATATTATTATTGGCCTAGTAAGTGTCAAGTCGACCCCTCGTCTCTACTTCTTCGAGGTTAGGCAGGATACTTACTGGGTACATGTTGTTTATGTACTCATACTGCACTTCTGCACTTAATTGTACAAGATCTGAGGCTGGTGCATCTAGTTACCCGCCCGACACGCATACTTTATCTTGGACCGAGACTTCACGGTGAGTTGCCCCCTTCTGAGCCGTTCAGCAGCATGCTGGAGTTTCTCTTTTGTTTTTATCTGTCTGTTCTGTATTAGACAATAGGATAGTCATTTTTCGTATATTCTACTAGTTGTCCACATACTTGTGACACCAGATTTTGGCACGTATTAGTAGACTTTAGTTTTTGGGTTGTAATTCAATAGTTATAACTGCTTTTAGATGTTTCCGTTTGTTTGCCTTAAAAGTCCTTTATTTACCAAATATTTTAAAATAAGTAAAGCTAAACAGAAAATCACTAAGTTGTTCACTGTTGGCTTGTCCAGCAACGGTGCTGGACGCCATCACGGCCTGACATGGAGTTGGGTCGTGACAAAAAACTTCACCGTATTAATTCTGATTGTGTTAGATTGGTTTAAAGATTAAAAACTTCACATTTTATTAATTCTGGCTCTTTCGTGACATAAACAACAGTTCTTGTGGTTGGCTCTTCAAAAGTAATAGGGGTGGCTAATATGAATATTTTGAAGAAATATGTTTGGAATATGACATTATTCACCAAATATTTTCCCCTTACTTGCCACAATCTAATAAGATTGCGGAATGAAATAATAGAACGTTAAAGGAGATGATGAATGCCTTGTTCTAGTTTACCATAGAACTTGTGGGGGAAAGCTATCCTTACAGCTAATCGAATACTCAATCGAGTACCCTACAGTAAAAACACAATCTATTCTATATGAAAAATAAAAAGGAAGGAAATCCAACTTGAATTATTTCAAAGTATGGGGGGTATTTGGCAAAAGTATAAGTTCCTAAACCCAAAAGGGTAAAATTAGGATAAAACATAGTTGATTGTGTTTTCGAAGGATATGCAATCAATAGTATAGAATCAGATAATGTTGAATTCTTATATCCGTATAAAAAGGAATGTGAGTCGTCTTTCGAAATATCTAAGCGACCTCGGAAAGAGACAAAGGAAAATATACCTAATGAGGAGAATCCGAGATGCAGTAAACGTTAAAGGATAACTACTTCCTTTGGATCAGATTTTCTGATATTCTTGTTGGAAAAATGAGCCTCAAACTTTGAACAAAGTCATGTCTTCCTTGGAAGCACAATTAAAGAAAGAGGCAGTCAATAGTGAGATATAATCCATATTAAATAATCATACTTGGGAGTTAGTTGATCATACTCTAGGGAACAAACCGTCGAGTTCCAAATGGATTTTCAAGAGGAAAATGAAAGATCATGGCACTATTGATAAGTATAAGGCAAGACTTGTTGTCAAATGGTATAGACAACGAGAAGGTCTTGACTATTTTGACACATACTCATTATTTATGAGAATTACATACATATGAATGTTAGTGTCATTGGCTACAATATATAGGTGATAAGTTATGCGAGTATGGTTTTGATGATTTGTCAAACTTCATAGAAGAACAAGATAGGAACCTGATACAATCAGTTCCCTTGTGCTCATTGCAACATACTCTATTGTCTATTTTTAATTCTCAAGAAATTTAGATAAGGGAACTGCAAAGAGAATAGATTGGATCAGGTACTCAGGTCATCGAGCAATTCAACTCTACAGTTGTTAAAGTTGTTGCACTGTACTTGCAATAGTACAGTAGCACAACTGTAGTTTGCTAGAAACCGGAAATGCCCTTGTATCTTCTCTCACGATCTCACATATATAAACAACATGATACAAGGTTTTGACCTAACACTTGCAAACCTAACAACATATATTATCTCAAGTGTGCAGCCGCCTCTGTTTTTCTCATATGCATTGAAGAACAAAGCTGCTACAAACCAAGGACCAGATCCCAACATTGAATCTTGTGTCTTTGTCTTTTGTTATTTACTTGCATTCCTACACGGCTTTTTAGAAGCATTTAGTAGGACATCATTTAACCATTATTAATTAGGTTGTTTGACTATACTTAGTCAAGAGAGTAGCTTTATAATAGAGTTATTACAAAGAGCTTACAATAGAGTTATTGTAAAAGATGAGGGATTAAGAGTTTAATTCCTAGATTACAATAGGTTGTAATATAAAGTTTGCTCTGTTATAGTAGATTTGAAATCCTACTGGGGTAGGTCGTGGTTTTAATCTTTTGAGTAGGGAGTTTTCTACTGTCACGACCCAAAATACCCTAAAGGCCGTGATGGCGCCCAACGTCACCGTCAGGCAAGCCAACGGTGAATTATCGACATAATTACTCATTTTAAAAATTCTGAAATCATAAATCCCACTAAATAAATAAAATAAACATCGGGTACTCGTAGGAGCCCGTGAATTCACTTTATAAATTTTCGTATAAAGTATAAATTACAAGGTAAAATGATAATAATTACGTGAACTACAATAATGAACATTCAGTAGGAACCCCCAAAATCCGGTGTCACAAGTGCATGAGCATCTACCGAAAAATATAATAAAATACAACATCTGTCTGGAATACAAGTTAGATAGGAGAATGTAAATAACTTCGATGGAGACTCTGTATGCTGTGGATCATAACATGGAATGCAGCTCACCATAAAGTCCCCACAATAGCCGCGCCTCTGCGTCCTAAAGACCCCCATATATATATATATATATATATATATATATATATATATAAATTACAG
>AWOL01S0013781.1:46893-110298 GCA_000715115.1 Nicotiana otophora
ATATATATATATATATATAAATTACAGCAAGTGTAGCATGAGTACGTAAATCAACGCGTACCCAGTAAGTATCTAGCTTAACTCCGGAGAAGTAGTGACGAGGGATCGACATCGACACTTACTAGTGGTCCAATAAATCAAGTACAACAGAAAGTAAACAAGTATGAGGCATGGTAAAAATAGTGTAAACAAATTTTAGCACATGGTACGATCCTCCTTTGAATAATAAACTCAAGCCGTCAATTATCGGTCACCTCCTCAAGCGGAGGGGATATGGAAAATGGTCCCTACTAGATAGATCGTCACAACTCAAATCAGAAAAACTCACGGATACGATGGCTTCTTGCCAAATATTACACACGACGCTGCCGAGGCGAACGACCCGATCCCATAAGAGTATTTATAGAAATGCCGAGGCATACGTCCCGATCCCATAATAATGTGTACATTGCCGAGGGTCAAACGACACGAACCATAGATGCATCTATTTTACTGTCGAGGCGAACGACCCGCTCCCATGAGAATACGAAGCTTTAACGGGTCCTTGACCCCACTCACGAATATACGTGTGAGTTGTTTGAATGTAAAGAAGCTTTTCAATGAAAATGCACAACGCGCGAGAATTTCGTATGGGAAAACACAATTATTCCGTGGCTAATGAAGTAGCTAATCAAATCTTTACCATAGCGAGTCTATCACTCTACGCAAGCCTAGTTTCAGGTCGCAACGCGAAATAAGGAAATTATACAGGCAAGGATAACTCAAATAATACAATTAAAACATGGCATGAACCTAAGTCTACCTGAACATAATTAGGAACTCTAGCATAAGCACGGACACTCATTACCTCATACGTGCGCAGCTCCCACAACATGTAGCATACAACAAGAACAGCACCTACGGGGTAATTTCCCCTCACAGGGTTAGACAGGAGACTTACCTCGCTCCGAAGTTCCATAACCGACTCCAACGCCTCTCTAGCTCCTCAAACCAATGCCCATCGGTCCGAAACTAGCCAAATAATGTGCAAATCAATCAAAAATATACTCCAATGGTTACAATTAATCAATTCCCAACTCCGCTCGAAAAGTCAATAAAGTCAACCCTCGGGGACACATGCCCGGATTCCAAACATTCTTGAAGAAAATCATTACTCATAACATTACGAACTCAAATACATATTTTATTCCTAACTTCACTTCCAAAGTCGTGGTCAAAATCCGAAATACCAAGTTCTAGGTTTTTCTCTTAAAATCCCAAATTTCCCATAATATTTCCATGTATTTACAAGCCCAAATTCGTATATTTAACTCACAACTTGTAGAAATTACTTACCTCATGATAGACGATGAAAATGGCGCTCCAAAATCTCTCCAAGGCCGGCTCCCATGGAAGAAATGGAATGAAAATGAGCCAGACTCACGTACTTAACAAGGCCTCTGCCCAACGATCATCGCACCTGCGGTCACTTGACCGCATCTGCGGTCCTGCAGGTGCGGCCAATATTCTGCTTCTACGGTTCCCTTTAGGCCTCCCCTCTTCCGAATCTGCGGGCAAGCTTTCGCACCTGCGAAGGCACACCTGCGCCCGTTCCTCCGCTTCTGCGAAAATACCCCCTCCCCTATTTTGTTTCTGCGACCAACATCCCGCACTTGCGAGCTCGCAGGTGCAGTGGATTCCTCGTACCTGCGAATCCAACCAATCATCACTCTTCTCCACTTCTGCGACCCCTTTTGGCCGCTTTTACGAGCTTGCAGCTGCGGCCCTTTCCACACAGGTGCGATGGCACCAAATCTCAGCTGCCTCAGCAATTCTTCCAAGTCCAAACCCGATCCATTTACAGTCCGATTCGCACCCGAGGCGCCCGGGACCCCATCCAAACATACCAACACATCCCAAAACACGATATGGACTTAGTCAAAGCCCCAAACCATGCCAAGCAACATCAAAATTATGAATTGACGATCGAAACCTTTCTTTAAACTTTCAAACATTCAAACTTCGCCGAACGCGTCTGAAGTATACCTAAACATTCCGGAATGACGCTAAATTTTGCGTGCAAGTCACAGATCATGATACGAACCTATTCTAAGGCTCGGAACCCCAAACAGACATCGATATCACCAAAGTCCACCTCAAACCAAACTTAAAAAATTCTAAAACCTTCAAAATGTCAACTTTCCACAATAAGCGCTGAAATGCTCCCGGGCAGCCCAATACTCAACCCGAACATACGTCCAAGTCTGAAATCATCATAAAAACCTACTAGAACCTTCAAATACTGATTCCAAGGTCGTTTACTCAAAAGTCAAACCTTAGTCAATTCTTCCAACTTAATGCTTCCGAAATTAGAATTTTTCATCCGAATCAACTCACGAACTTCCCGAAATTTAATTCCGACTACGCGTACAAGTCATAATATATGAAATGAAACTATTCAAGGACAAACCACTGAATGACGCGCTAGAGCTCAAAACAACCGGTCGGGTCGTTACATCCACATAAATATCGTGTGTCTTTTGTTTACTACTGTTTGCTGTGGGAACTGTTAGAGAACCTGATTCTCTATATTGTTTGGTGGACCCTTAGTTTCTATCAATTGATATCAGAGAAAGTTATTTCTAAAAGGTTAACAACAAGAAAGGATCTTCATCATGACTGCTCCACCAAATTTTGAAGAAGGACAATCAACCTATAGACCCCTAAGATTCAATGGCCAATACTATGGTTGGTAAAAAATAAGAATGCGTGATTTCATAATGGTCATGACTCAGAGCCGTGGGATGTGACATGTGATGGACCTTTTGTTCCCATGAAAACTATTGGTGAGGGAACAATTACGGTCTGAAAAACAAGAAATGAGTACAACGATGTTGATAGAAAGGCTATTAAGAAGAACTTCACGGCAAAGAAGATTCTTGTTTGTGGAATTGGGCCAGATAAATACAATCGTATCTCAGCTTGTTAGTCTGCTAAGGAGATCTGGGAAGCTCTCCAAATTGCCCATGAGGGAACTACTCAGGTTAAGCAGTCCAAAATTAATATGCTTACTACTGAGTATGAGCTTTTCAAGATGAATGAGGATGAGTCCATTCAGGGTATGCACACATATTTCACCTCCATTATTAATGAGCTTCAATCCATCGGAAAAGCCATCCCAAGAAACAAGCTGGTCCAAAATATACTTAGTGTTCTACCAGGTTCCTTGGATAGTAAAGTGAATGCTATCCCTAAAGCGAAGGATCTGCAGAAACTGACTATTGATGAACTCATTGGAAATCTGAAAACTTATGAGATGAAGAAGAAGAAAGATCTTGAAATAAGAGATCCCAAAAAGGAGAAGAGCTTCGTTCTCAAGGCTGACAATAGTGATTCAAGTGACGATGAGACAGACATGACCTATCTTACTCGAAGATTCCAGAAGCAGGACCACTACAAACACAACACTGACAAGGTGGCCAAGAGGAAACTCGTCCCCGACACGAGGTTCAAAAGAAGAGATACCGCTGACAACATTGTGAAGCAAGTTGTCTTCCTGGGGAGATTCCTCCTGTGAATCTAAATGTGAGGATGGCCAAGGAGATACCTCCATGATGGCTGTTGAAAGTGGATCTACAGAGTGTGATTCTATATTTACACTCATGGCCAAATCTGACGATGATGAGGACAATGATGATGATGAGGTAAATTTCCTTGACATTCAAAGAAACTTGAAAACTTACTCTCAAAAGAAACTAATATCTTTAGAAAATATTTTGATTGATACTTATCACAACCTCATTAATGAGAAAAATATTTTAATCGAGGAAATTGGAGAGGTAGAACAAGAGAGAGATGATTTGGTGGTTGTAATTGTAGATCTGAAGGAACAAGAAAAAATACCTTGTTAAAAAATCAAATGAAAAAATGGATAAACACCCCTAAGGGAAAAGAAGTGGCTAGTGAGGCTCAACTTAAGCTTCAAAGTGTGCTAAAAAATGTCAAATCAAGCCTTGTTGCTGAACTTGAAAAGAATAGACAACTTCAGGAGGACTTTAAAAGGATTAAAAATGATATACATAAGTCACTTAAATGGACATGGTCCACTGATGTAATCACATCTATGTATAAGAGTAATAGTGGAAACAGGCAAGAAATCGGGTTCCATAAGGCTAATGCTCCCTATAATCCCCATGACAAGTATGTTACTGTGACTGATAATTGGCCTTGTACTCATTATGGTCAAACTGGTCATTACAAGGACTTTTGTAAACCTAAAGTTCAGTCTCAACAGAAAAATAAAGTTTTGTTGAAAAGAAACTTACTGCCAAAGAACCTTGTTCTCTGAAAAAGAATTATGTGATGCTTGCATGGACAAAAAGAAGTTTGATTCATCCATTCTATTATTACACGGGACCCAAATTGGTTTGGGTTTCTAAGTCTAATCAGTGATTTTTTGTGCAGGCCGGAGTGAAGGGAAACAGTCAAAAATGGTACGTGGACAGTGGTTGCTCTAAGCACATGACTGGAAACGGCAAGAAGGACTATATTCTTGGCATTTGAAAGATTGACAAGACACTCTCCCACTCAATTAAAAACATGTATTATGTGAATGACTTAAAATATAGCTTATTGAGTGTATCCCAAATCTGTGACAAAGGGAACAAAGTGGAGTTCTTGTCTAAGTCCTGCACTATCACCAATCTCATAACTGGTGAAGTGGTTTTAGTCACAAAAAGGTTCAAGAACATTTATGTTGAAAATTTTAACTCTTTGAACTGTGGTGATCTTACATGCCCAAGTGCTATTGATGATAATGCTGAGCTATGACACAGAAGTCTAGGCCATGCAAGCTTTTCCTTGCTGAATAAGCTGATCAAGAAGAACCTGGTTCGTGGGCTGCCCAAGTCAAAATTCAATGAACACAAAGTGTGTGATTCATGTGTAAAAGGGAAGCAGGTCAGGTCCTCGTTGTCGCTCCCCTTTTTCTCGCGAAATCGGGCTATGACGTATGACAACTCTTTTAAGGGAGGTTATTTAAAGAGAAGAGTTGCCACCTAACGATTTTAAGGTGCGTTAGGGCACCTATTATGCAAATAACTCTGTTTGACTAGTCAACGCCACTAAAGATCGAATAAGGGCTCAAATTACTTCAAAGAGAAGGTGTTAGGCACTCTTCGAGGTCCACAACTGTAGGTCCCGGCAAAACTTAAAACTATGTGGATTAGTCTAGGTGATCAAATAAACAAAGAAATATAAAAAGTCAAAGAATTTTATTATAACACAAAGGGAATTGGTACTAATCTTTAATGATTATAAGTATACCACTACATTGGTGTATGTTAAATGATTAAGCGTATAAAGGAAAGGGGGGTCCTAAGTCTTTTAGCCTAAAGGATCACCCCGTGTAACATAAATAATACTTCACAACTCCTTTTAGGTAGGAGTTGCACATATTATTCAGCGGGCACAAACTATCATCTCCTTCGACCCGATTACTATATTGAAGTTGTTTACCTAAAGCGTTCTAATTCAATTCCAAGTCGCGTCCTATGCGTGCACTACCCGTCCCATGCCTATGGTCCAGGAGGCTTTGGACCTCTATTTGGGTGGTTCTAGACTTACTTAGGATGCTCAAAAATGATAAAACTAATCGGGCATTCAAAAACAAAGAGGACTGCACATAATAGAAAAGAGTGGCTCATGTTAGCCTCCATACATAAACAGAGAAGCATGCAGACTGATTTTCAGATTAAGCAATAGAACGTTTCAAACTTGAGACTCAGAATCTTTTGGTCCTATAGGCATGATCTTTATATGATTCCAATATCAAACAGGCAATGCTGCATTTTAGGCTAACGTACAGATTAAATCATTATAAGTCCTATAGACATGGTTTCTAAGTGATTCTGATTTTAGCAATATACGGGCAACTGATTTGCAGATTACAAAAACCTATAGGCATGATTTCTAGATCATTCGCAAAAGGCAGTGAAACGACTTCAGAACCATGAACTACCAACGTTGATTTTTTATAGACAAGTTCGTTAGGCAGGTGACGGTGTCCTAGAAGCATGATATCTAATAATTGGCGATTGACATTGATTTTATATAGTTTTATCCCTATAGGCATGCTGTCTAGATGAGCAATACAAATGATATGGGCAGCTGATTATTAAACCCATAGGCATGAGCAGTACAATGATAAATGAGGCAATGGATAGATTAATCATTCGAAGTCCTATAGGCATGGCACCTAGGTAAGTAGAATATTGCATTGCTACGCCCTATAGTCATGTTATCCAAGAAAACACAGTAGTGGAGAGTAGTACAACAGATACTTGAAATAGCATGCGTTGGCTAGTTAAGTGATGTGTGTGCGTGTGACTCTTATAGGCAAGCTTTCTACTCATGAAGTTAAGCATGTGAAGCAAATAGTGAATAAATCACATAGATCCTATAAGCATGCTTTCTACCCATTTATGTGAAAATTAGAGTACCCTACCTCTCTTTTACTAATCTCCCCATCTGCTTTTGTTCACAAATTATTACAGACCCCAAAATAATGAATACAAGTGCGAATATTATGCATTAAAACGCTACAGGCCCAATACAGAGAACATGCCAAAAAGAATATAACCTAGTAACACCCGGGCCTTCAGTAAGCTTCTCATTTCACACGAACAGTGAACCCAGGACCCAGCATATTTCAGAGTGGGAATGTATCATATACACACCCAGGGCCATACAGAAACTCATACTAAGCTTAAAGGGAGAAACCATACATGATAACCAATTGACAATCCTAAAGCCTATTAACAGTGGTCATAATTCTTAGAGGCTAAGGGAATAAGATTGGTTAAACAAGAGGGCTTGAGCATACCAACTGGGTAGACAACTTTGGCATAGAGAGTCTGACATAGAAGAACTAACACCATATTGAACAGCTATTCAACAAAGGGAGGGCATAGCATACTGAGCATAGTTACATATTAAGAAGGCTGAAGAGGCAAGTCTGTAGAGTTGGCGGGACAAACACACACATATACTAATTTCTCAAAAATCAAGTTTAGTACAAGACATTAACCAAAATGTTATAAAAAGGTCTTAAACATGTGAGCCTTGTTCGAAACAATCACAGTTAGAGGGATATGCAATTTCACATGAAGATGACCATAAGCAGCATAGCAAATAACTAATGGCATGGTTTACCATAAACCTCATGAGTGTCCTCACTCATGAACACTTAAAAGGGAATGAGACAGGCATGCGTAACCATTCGTACCAATTACCTAGGCGGCAGAGAAACTAACATAGCAATTTGCCCTAGAAGCCATTCTAAACCAAACATGCAACAGAACTTAAATGGAAACATGCTGTAGATAATTGATACAGTCTCAGAGATCTATCATATTGGGCAAGAAGAACTCAACAAGGTCTAGAATACAAACATAGAAATACATGACAAAGTAGAGAACCACATTAGTCTAGAAACACCTAATTAAGCTAGAATCCATTCCAATAATGAAAGAGTCTTACATGTGCTGAAGCCTACTAAATTCAACTAATAAAGAACGTGGAATTGCATGGGATTATAAAATAATATCATAGCAGTACAATATCAGGGATCCATGAATAACAGGGAAACCGAGTCATGCTTATAGAATTTAAAAAACATCGACACATAGAACACATACGTCATAGATAAACAGAAAGGAAAATAGTTAACATTGCAAGAGTTAAGGACACTAACCAGTAGCAAAGTTAAACGAACAAAAGAATGAGGAGTTAGAATACTGGTAGCAAAAGAATCCCAGATCCCCGATGCTTCAGAGTTTACAAGAGTCTCGAGAAGGGCTTCGAGCAGTGCTTGCACCAAAGGAGGTTGTTTTAACAATATTATGGCCTTGGCTTTCAGCCGGCCAAGGATTCAACGATTCCAGAAAATATTCAAGTATCTCAGAAGAAGTGAACGAGTGAGAGAAGAGTGTAGCGAATGTACTAGTAGTGAAAATTAGGTCTCTCTCAAGGGAAAATTGGGGAAGGGTTTATATAGTGTTCAAATAGAGTAGACGAACATGAAAAATCATCCGTCAAACACAAGAAAGCAAAGAATATATCATATGCAATCAAAATAAGTAAGGAAAAAGGAAAATCTCAAACCCTAGTTGGGTCCAACGATCTTGAATCGAACCAATAACGCAAGAATCGTTCATTGTAGAGTGTATATAGACAAAAGATCGTCCAGATCATCACAAAATCGGAGTCAATCAGGACTGCTCTTGAAAGGTAGTTCTTGCCAAAAATAGGACAAGAATTAAGTAACACCACAGACACGCACATAATAGTAAAGTATCACAAAATAGGTAAGTAGATCATGGATTGATTCCATGTTTAGGTTGGAATCAGAGAGGATTGAGGGTATGATGGCTAGGGTTTCTCAGAGACGAGTGGAGTGGAGAGGTTTCAGCGACGGCTATTAGGTGGGAAATGAGGATTAGGGTTTAGGTTGGGTTAATTAAAAGGGGAAAATGAATGAGGGCCATTGATCTTGAGAGATCAACGACCGGGATAAAAAATTGAACGGGTGGGTCGTTTGAAGTGGGTTGCGACCGAGTTTTAGTAAAGGGTCGTTTAGCTTGGGCTGGGGTTGTTGGGCTGAGGATTTGGGCCACATTTGGTCCGAAATTGGCTTAAAATTGGGCCATAGTTTAAATACAAGAAATTTATAAACAAAATAATTTATAAAAGTAATTAATAAATAGTAAAAATATTACTTATGTGGTAAAATGATTGGAAATAATAATTTATCATTATAACAATATAAAATGCTATTTCAGCACAAATAATGTAATAAAAACGCAATTATGCATGAACATAGGCTATTATTGCAAAAATTACATAAATAACTATAATATAGATGTAGTTATATAAAATGTAGTAAAATATTATTAAACACACACGTGGATATAAAATGATAAATTTGGATGATTAAGTCATGATAGATAATTTAAAGGGATAATATTTAAGTAATTTAAATGCAAGAAAATTAATTTTAAAACTCTAAAAATTGCAGAAAATTATGGAAAGTACTTGTATAAATATTTAAATCAAATAATGATGCAAAATTGACATTTTGAAAATATATATACTATTTGAAAAAATATGAGGGCAAAATTGGGTATCAACAACTACCCCTCTTTAACCTTGGAATGATGAAAGAGTTGCCGGGTAAAGAAAATGATGATCGATTTTGGCCGAATTGAGTGGGGAATGATGTGATTGAAAAATAGGGGTCGAACTCTTATTCCTGAGTTGCCTACATATCCCTGGTGTTACAGTAATCAGGTCCTGTATAGTTCTGGATCCAATGACGACCAAAACCGACGAAGTTGTTATAAGAATGGTCGTATGTTTCGAAGAGGTTCTTTTGGGTAGGATAGTTTTATAAGTAACGGACAATTTTAGATGGATTCAGAATGCAAATTTTGGACGTTGCGGGTGTATGAGGCAGATATTCGAATGGTCATGAAGTAAAAGGTAGTCAATTATTGGTAGTTGGTTACGTTTGAGGTAGTCAAAGGATGTGAACGTTGTGAACGGAAACTGGAGCGAAGATTGCTCCCATTTGTAGAACAGTTACCTCCCGAATTACCTGCAAAACTTAAAATACAGTGCATGCGAACATATATGGGTCATTGCAAAAATTTAAACATGATGCAAATTCTTTTTGGACCATGAAGGTTGTCTTTGGACGATGAGGATAATGTCCTTAGACCATGACGTCCTGGGCCATGAAGCGTATGATAAGGGAATCGCAGGCCATGAAATGGTGTCCTCAGGCCATGAGGATGATTCCTCTGGACTATGACGCCTTTGAATAATGATGTGCAGTTTCGAGAGATCCTCAGGCCATGGAATGGTGTCTCCCGGCTATGAGGATGGTGCCTTCGGACTATGACGCCTTTGAATAATGATGTGCAGTTTCGAGAGATCCTCAGGCCATGGAATGGTGTCTCCCGGCTATGAGGATGGTGCCTTCGGACTATGACGCCTTTGAATAATGATGTGCAGTTTCGAGAGATCCTCAGGCCATGGAATGGTGTCTCCCGGCTATGAGGATGGTGCCTTCGGACTATGACGCCTTTGAATAATGATGTGCAGTTTCGAGAGATCCTCAGGCCATGGAATGGTGTCTCCCGGCTATGAGGATGGTGCCTTCGGACTATGACGCCTTTGAATAATGATGTGCAGTTTCGAGAGATCCTCAGGCCATGGAATGGTGTCTCCCGGCTATGAGGATGGTGCCTTCGGACTATGACGCCTTCAGACTAAGTGGCAATATTTCAGCCTATGAAATGCAAAGATATGGTGCTTAGTTGTATGTGAGGATGAGACAAGACAAGGATTAGTCTTATATTTAGTCTCATATAAGGAAGGGAGACAATGCTTAGTCTCTGACTAGGAAAGACAATGCTTAGCCTCATGCAAGGAATAGAGATAATGCTTAATTTCATATAAAGGAAGGGAGACAGTGCTTAGTCTCATGCAAAGAAAAAGGCAATGCTTAGCCTTATGCAATTACGGAGGCAATGCTTAGCCTCATGCGATAAGTGGAGACAGTGCTTAGTCCCATGAAAGGAAAGGCAGTGCTTAGCGTTATGCAATTATGGAGGCAATGCTTAGCCTCATGCAAGAAATGGAGACAGTGCTTAGTCCCATGCAAGGAAAGGCAGTGCTTAGCCTTATGCAATGAAAGGTAGTGCTTAGCCTTATACAATTACGGAGGCAATGCTTAGCCTCATACAATAAATGGAGACAGTGCTTAGTCTCATGTAAAGAAAGGCAGTGCTTAGCCTTATGCGATTACGGAGGCAATGCTTAACCTCATGTAGGAAATGGAGACAGTGCTTAGTCTCATGCAAAGAAAGGCAATTCTTAGCCTTATGAAATTACACAGGCAATGCTTAACCTCATGCAGGAAATGGAGACAGTGCTTAGTCTCATGCAAAGAGAGGCAGTGCTTAGCCTTATGCAATTACGGAGGCAATGCTTAACCTCATGTAGGAAATGGAGACAATGCTTAGTCTCATGCAAAGAGAGGTAGTGCTTAGACTTATGCAAGAAAAGAAATGATCAGCTGCGAGGGAGTGAAATATTTCTTAGCTTGATGTGTTTGCATTTAGCAACTTGTCGTCATGAAGGTAGTGATTTCACTGTGCGTATGTATCTGCGAATATTATTGTTGTGTCTATCGTACCTGCATTCAAAGGAAAATTGTGAGTTTTTGCGGGGGACAGTTGGTTCGTGCTCTTGATTCCGTGCTTTGCCTTCATTCCTATCTTGGGGTCCTGATTGAGTTACCCTGGGTAACATTTGGCTGCCACAGAAACGAAGTTTTCGAAAAGCATGTATTCACTTGATAAAATTATTTGCAAAAGTGTAGTTGTTTTGAAATATATGATAATGTATGAGATCAAATAATTTAGATGAACCGGTGACTGCGACACATTTAGAGACATTGCAACCTCTTTGCTTTAGAATTTTGAGGGTCCTTCTCAAAATTTTGCCCCAGTTTAAATGCATACTCCGGACAATACATCCCCTGGCTATTACACACGTGATGAAATCGGACAAACTCGATATCCTACCCCAATTTCTGATCATGGGGAAATGAAGATTTTATTAGGATGTGACCGAACCCACAGGGATGCTTACGTATCCCCTCTTAAACGGGAATCAGGTCAAGCGTAGTTCAATTACATCAAATGGAAAAATGCAAATAATCTTAAACATAGTATCTCTTGACTGCGTCTGAATTGATAGGTTTCGGCCAAATCTCTCTGTCCATTTCTGCAAGTATAAGTGCTCCTCCTGTTAGTACCCGATAAACCATGTAGGGACCTTGCCAGTTGGGTGAGAACTTCCCCTTGGCTTCATCCTGATGCGGGAAGATTCGCTTTAGCACCCATTGCCCCGGTGTGAACTGCCTTGGCCTGACTTTTTGTTGAAAGCCCTTGTCATTCTGTTCTGGTAGAGTTGACGTGACATACCACATTCATTCTTTTCCCATCAATGAGAGCTAGTTGTTCATAGCGGCTCTGTACCCATTCTGCATCACTGAGCTCAGCTTCTTGTATGATTCTTAGAGAAGGGATTTCTACTTCGGCAGGAACAACCACTTCAGTACCATAAATCAGTAGGTAGGGAGTTGCCCCAGTTGATGTGCGAACTGTGGTATGATATCCAAGCAAAGCAAATGGCATCTTCTTGTGCCATTGTTTATAATTATCTACCATTTTACCCAATATATTCTTGATGTTCTTGTTGGTGGCTTCTACGACTCCGTTCATTTGCGGCCTATATGCTGTGGAGTTCCTATGCTTGATCTTGAATGTTTCACACATGGACTTCATCAAATCGTTGTTGACATTGGCGGCATTGTCAGTAATGATTGACTCTGGTACTCCAAATCAACAAACAATGCGATCCCGAACAAAATCCTCTACAACCTGCTTAATTACAGCTTTATAAGATGCATCTTCAACCCATTTTGTGAAGCAGTATGGCCACCAGAATAAACCTATGCCCATTTGAAGCAGCGGGTTCGATTGGGTCGATGACATTCATACCCCAAGCGGAGAAAGGCCAGGGCGATCTTGTTGCATTGAGTTCATTGGGTGATACTCGTATCATGTCAGCATGTATCTGGCATTGGTGACACTTCTGAACATACCTGATGCAGTCTGTTTCCATAGTCATCCAGAAATACCCCGCTCTTAATATTTTCTTGGCTAACATGAAATCATTCATGTGCGGTCCGCAAGTTCCTACATGTATTTCCTCGAGCAATCTGGATGCCTCCTTGACATCTACACACCGTAGTAACCCCAGGTCAGGAGCCCTTCTATATAGAATTCCCACGCTTTGAAAGAAATGGTTGGCTAATCTTCGAAGCGTGCGCTTCTTAGTATGGGTAGCAGTCTCTGGGTATTCTCCCTTTTCCATGTACTTCTTGATATCGTGGAACCATGGATTTCTGCCAATCTCTTCTTCAACATGAGCATAATAAGCGGTCTATTTATGAATCCCTATTGGGATATGATCAATGAAATTCTTGTTCGGGTGCTATATCATGGAAGACAAAGTAGCTAACGCATCTGCAAACTCATTCTGAATCCTCAGAATATGCTTGAATTCTATCTTTGTGAACCTCTTGATCAGCTCTTGTACACAATACAAATATGGAAATATTTTGGTGTTCTTCATAGCAATTTCCCCTAGAACCTGGTGCACCAAAAGATCTGAATCTCTGATTACCAGCAACTCCTGAACATTCATGTCAATGGCCAACCTGAGCCCCAAGATGCAAGCCTCATATTCTGCCATATTGTTGGTGCATAGAAACCTGAGTTTTGCGGATACCGAATACTGTTGGTCGGTTTCTGATACTAAGACAGCCCCGATACCTACTCCTTTGAAGTTTGCTGCTCCGTCGAAGAATATTATCCAACCATCATACGCCTCGATGATATCTTCCCTTACAAATGGTACCTCCTCATCAAGAAAATACGTTTTCAATGGTTCGTATTCTCTGTCTACGGGATTTTCTTCCAGATGATCTACCAATGCTTGCCCTTTGACTGTCTTCTGAGTTACATAGACGATGTCAAACTCACTCAACAGTATTTTCCACTTTGCTAACTTGTAGGTATGGATTTCTGAAAGATGTATTTTAGCGGATCTATCCTTGATATGAGATATGTAGTGTATGCATAGAAATAATGCCTCAATTTCTGAGCTATCCACGTCAGAGCACAACAGGTGTGTTCCAGCAAAGAGTACCGGGCTTCGTAAGACGTGAATTTCTTGCTCAGATAATATATCACCTACTCCTTTCTTCCAGTTTCATTATGTTGTCCCAAAACAGAATCCAAAATCTCCATCAAATATGGACAAATAAAGCAGCAGAGGCCTTCCTGGTTCTGGTGGGACCAGAATGTTTGGTTTAGATAAATACTCCTTGATTTTGTCGAAGGCTTTCTGGCATTCTTCAGTCCAACCTGTTGCAGCATCTTTCCTGATCATCCTGAAGATTGGCTCACATATCACAGTTGACTATGCTATGAAGCGACTGATGTAATTGAGACGCCCTAAAAAGCTCATCACATCTTTCTTATTCTTCAGAGGTGGTAGGTCTTGGATAGCTTTGACCTTTGATGGGTCCTACTCAATCCCTCGGCGACTGACGATGAATCCTAACAATTTTTCCGCAGGGATCCGAAGGCACATTTTGCAGGATTCAACTTCAAATTGTATTTTTGAAGCTGGTCGAAAAACTTCTTCAAGTCTGCTATATGATCCGAACTCCTTTTAGATTTGATGATAACGTCATCCACGTACACCTCTATTTCCTTGTGTATCATGTCATGGAAGATGGTTGTCATGGCTCTCATGTAGGTGGCTCCAGCATTCTTCAAACCAAACGACATCATTTTGTAACAGTATATCCCCCACGGTGTGATGAAGGCCGTCTTTTCAGCATCCTCTTCATCTATCCAGATCTGATGGTATCTTGCGAAACAATCCACAAAGGATTGGAGTTCATGCTTGTCACAGTTGTCAATCAGCATGTGTATATTGGGCAACGGAAAATCATCTTTGGGACTTGCTCTGTTTAGATCTCGGTAATTAACACATACTCTAACTTTCCCGTCTTTCTTCGGAGCTGGCACAATGTTGGCCAACCAAGTCGGGTATTCGACCACTCTAAGAACCTTGGCTTTGATTTGCTTAGTAACCTCCTCTTTTATCTTCAGACTCATATCTGGCTTGAACTTTCTGAGTTTCTGCTTTACCGGTGGACACATGGGATTAGTGGGTAGCTTGTGAGCCACTATAGATGTGCTCAAACCAGTCATATCGTCGTAGGACCATGCAAAGATATCTTCATATTCTTTTAGGAATCTGATGTATTTTTCCTTCTCTGATGGTGATAGATGAATGCTTATACGTGTTTCCTTGACTGTTTCGGAATCCCTTAAGTTAACGGTCTTAGTTTCCTCCAAATTAGACTTTGGTTTGTTTTCAAAGTTTTCCACTTCTCTGATGATTTCCTTAGGTATTATATCATCTTTTAGATCCTCTGAATCACTATCCTTATGTCGCGTTGTCTTATTACATGTCATAGTCGTAGGTTCATTGGGATAAGTAACAATAATGATAAAAAAGAAAATGTAAAGAATATTAATAAATACGAAAAGCAGTAATGCATTAATAAAATCTTAAAACGTCAACAAGTACGGCTCAATGACTCGAGCAATTATTTCAAAACATAATACTGAAAAATGTCTCAAATGCTCAAAACTATTTTTTAAAAGTAATTCATGCTAATTTGCCAGGCTACCCAGGAACTCGACGGGCCCAGGATGGTGCAACAGTCCAGTTCTTGAGAACAACTCCTTTCTCCACGGTTTGAATAGAAAGGTCTTCCTCCTCCTCAACTATTGCACTGTAGTCCATATCCTCTTCGTCTAGAAATAACTTCCTCATGCCCGCTAAGACTTCATCTTCCTCGGATCCCCACATCATGTAAGCTTGATGGAATGTCTGGTGCAGAGGTGGTATCGTTTATTCCAGTGGATAATAAGGACCATGCCATGGTGGTGACCAATCCTCGTAATCCTGCAATGTGTATTGATATCCGAGTCCAAAAGTCGTGCCATGACGCTGTGGTTGTACGTGTTTGGTGATACCTTGGAGATTTATACCGAGACCCTTGCCGGGTTCATACCCTATCCATAGCAGTATGCTTTCTATCTTATTGCTCCACCATCGGTCCTTTTCAATTGCGTTGACTCGCTCAATGCGATGGTATGTTTTTCCACCCAGCTTCTTTCTATTTTCGATGACTGGAACAGTCTGATTGGTGTAGATGGGGTTACTTCCATATCCATGAATGATCACCTCCTGATTATTCCACTCAAATTTCACAGCCTGATGCAGGGTTAAAGCCACTGCACCAGCAACATGTATCCATGGTCATCCCAATAATAGGTTGTAAGTAGCAGATATATCCAACACCTGAAACTCGACATCAAACCAAGTCAAGCCCATCTGTAGACTGAGGTTGATCTCTCCAATGGTAGCTCTCTGAGATCTATCAAATGCTTTCACATTCATGCTTCCCATCCGTATCTCGTGCAGGCCTTTACCTAATCTCTTTAGAGTAGTTAGTGGGCATATGTTGAGACTTGAACCCCCATCTATTAAGGCCCTGGCGATGAACTTATCCTTAAATCGCACTGTGATGTGTAGTGCCCTGTTGTGACTCAATCCTTCTAGTGGTAATTCATCTTCGTGAAAGGTGATTCTGTGACTCTCTAATACCTGTCCGACCATATTAGCCATCTCCCCACTAGTGATGTTGGTGGGTACATAAGCTTCACTCAACATCTTCATCAAAGCATACCTGTGTGTGTCTAAGTTTTGCAGCAGTGACAAGATGGATATCTGAGCGGGAGTTTTGTTCAAGTGGTCAACAACAAAGTACTCTCTTGCTTGCACCTTCCTCCAAAGATCATCATTGCCAATCTCGACAATAGGCGGCTTAGATGAAGCTTCTTTGCTTGTTCCTCCCAGGTTCTCAGGTGTGTAAAATCGGCCAGTCCTAGTCATACCTTGTGATGCCCCTGTTTCCTCTATTTTTGCTTTTCCTTTTCTCCTTGCTTCCGAAACTTAGTCCCATGTGATGGCATCAGACTGGTAGGATGGAGTGGGAGCTACCATCATGGTGAAGGGTGTAGATACCTCAACTTCAAACGATGCCTAGGTTTGGACCACAACCAGCATGAGGGTGACTGGAGATGTTTTAGGAGCATCTCCCGCTCGAATGAGTCCTATTGACCCCTTCGAGTCCCATTCTTCATCTATCTCTATCACATTCACTCTCATGCCTCTATGATCCGGGAGAAGATTGTTACGAACATTTGGTGCAACTTCCTTTGCCTGTATGAGCTTAGTGTCGATCAATGTCTCAATTTTATCTTTTAATGTGCGGCACTCATCAATGGTATGACCCTTAATGCCTGAATGATAGACACATATCTTGTTGGGGTTAATCCACTGGGAAGAATTATCCATAGCAATAGCAGGAATGGGAGTGACATAACCAGCAGCCGTTGGCCTCTCGTACAGTTGGTCTATGGGTTTGGCAATTATGGTGTATTGTCTAGGTGGCCTTCGGTCAAAATTTGGTCATGGTTTTTGGTAGTATTGGCGGGCGGGTGGTGGAGAGTGGTAATATGCGGGTTGAGTATTATAGGCATGATAGGTGGTAGCATGTTGTTGGTATCTGGAGGGTGAGGGTTGGTAAGTGGGTGGAGGTGTTTGGTATGTGAGAGGAGACTTAGGACCCTGGGCTACCATTATGGCACCTACTTCTTTCTTTTTCGAAATACCTCCCGATTGCAAAGCTTTGTTCGTGGCCTGCAGCACCTCAAAGATGGTTATCATCCCACTCTTAATCCCTTCTTCTATTCTTTCTCCTAGCTTGACGATGTCGGAGAATTTGTGACTTTCAATAACCATTAACCTTTCATAATACTGCGGGTCTTGAGCTGTGACGAAGAACTTATTCATTTGTTCTTCTTCAAGTGCTGGCCTTACTTTTGCGGCTTCTGATCTCCAACGAGTAGCATACTCGCGGAAGGTTTTTGTTGGCTTCTTCTTGAGGTTTTGAATGTAGAAAACGTCTGGCACGTTTTCCGTGTTGAATCTGAATCTGTCCATGATGTCTGATGCCATGCTTACCCAACTAACCCACTTCTTTGGGTCTTGACTAATGTACCAAGACAAAGCATCTCCTATGAGGCTTCGCATGAACAACTTCATACAGATTTGTTCATTCTTGCCCACTTCTGCAAGTTTGTCACAATATGTTCTCAGATGCACTTTCGGATCACAGTCCCATCGAACATTTTGAACTTGGGAGGTTTGTAACCCTTCGGTAGTTCCACATCCGGCTGAATACATAGGTCCTTATAGTTTAGACCTTCAACGCCTTTACCGACATCAACATTCTAAACTCTACCAGTAAGCTTCATGAGTTCCTCCACCATATTATTAATGAGCAGGTCATTTTTGTTCGATTCAAGTTTGTATAGGTCTTGTTGCGGAGTATGGGGTAAAGTTTTCACATATATCGGATTACTTTGGTGGACTCCGGGAACTTGGGTATAAGGGTGGTCATTGGTTGAGTTTTGGGGATTAGGAGTAGGTTGTGGTGCATTATGGGGAGTGTGATAAGTAGTGGTTTGTGGGTATTGAGCTGGATGATGAGGGTGTTGTTGAGGAGTTGGTACTGGTGGGGGATTAAGGTTCTAAGGAGGTGTGGGATACTGGTGTGGTGTAGGAGGATTTGGCGGTGGGTTTTGGTTTTGTGTGTTTTGTGGTGGTGTCTGGTTCTGGGTAGTCGGATTTTGCTGGTTAATGTCGGGGACATTGAGAGTGAGGGAAAGGTTTTCTAAGTTTTGGACCGGCTCAAGTTCACCTTGTAGTTCCAAGATTTTCTGATCTAGACGTAAGACCAATTCATTCTGCGTCGGAGTACTTTGGCCATCCGAGGTTTCAACGTTTTCTGCCACGATAGCATTGTCTTTTCTGATACCACTCGAATCGTCCATCTTCCATTTTCCTTTGCCTTTGGGATCGCTTGGTAGAGGAGGAGGTGGAGGACCTCTATATCTAGTGTGATATGCTGGCGATGCCAGTATGCACGAACCAACCTTGGGGAATGGGAATAATCAAAAGAAAAGAAAAACAAGACAAAAGGCAACCAGGTTAGTAAGAAATATTGAAACAATGCTTGCGGTATTAAAACATGTTTCGCAAAGTCATGCAATATTTCCTGTCCTAATTTGGGGGACCTCATTATGCCTGAGATAGGCCTAAGCGACACATAGACTTGGAAAAAATCGATGCCAATAATTGCGTCATTTCATTAATGCGAAAAATGAGCCAAACCTTTACTAAATCAACAATAATAATAAAGTTACTAATGGCATTTAGACTTATTACAATCGAAATCTAAAGCTAAGCTAGAAAGCAGTATAGAATATCATTTCCTAGTCTACTTGGTCCCTGAAGGACCTTCCCCGTGCTTGGCTCTTTTGACTCCATCAATCAGGTTCCCCAGATCACGCATATCCAACAGTAAGTAAGCCTTTGCTAGATGCCCTCCTTCACTGCCATCCGTGCTTTAACAATCTGAGAGTCTCTTCCTCATCTTTCCTTCAAGTTCCATCAATCCTTGTTCCAAGTATTCCAGCCTCTCTGTTGACTTAGTGGCAATTTCTTTCCATTCTTTTATTGCTTCCATATTCACTTTGTGTTGTTCCAAATGTTTAGCTTCAGACTCGAAAACCCTTTTGCGTAGCCTTTTATACTTAACTTGTGCCTCAGCAATGTCATCTATGATCCTGTCTTTCAGATTGACTCCTGGATTGACGTCTCCCGCTATATCGTCCACCAACCACGATGGATAGAAGTACACATGACCAGCATGATACCAGTCTGGCTCAACGGTTTCTTTTTCCACACTGATTTTCTGGTTCCACATATGTTGCGCCTCGAACTTGAATGGAATGACATCCCATTTGAAATCTGCCTTATATTGGACTATGTTGGAAACCCGAGGTATGACTTGTTTTCTTCCTGCTTGTCTCATTACCCTTGTAGGAGCATAAGGATAGATGCCTCGCAACCCTATCAGTACCAGATGAGTAGTCTCTCTTGACCTGATGATGAACTCACTGCTAGGAAACCACTCGAACATCCAAAGTACTTGCTCGTCTGTCAGATTGCTAAAGAAACGCACCTAACTTACAGCATTTCCAGGTTGTGCAAACCTATCTGGGATAAATGTCATTTTTTTTGGGTGATGGTAAGCTATGTGGTCATTCAACGGCTGTCGCAGAAGCTCTTGATGATATTCTCCTCTCTAAAAGTGTTCCAATAGCCAAACTTGTAGTAACAGATTACAACCTTCGAAATGTAAAAATCCCTACTTGCATCGATCTGGAGCGTGGTATATTTTAGCTAAAATCATAGGGACGATGGTATAAGTTTGTCCTTCGATGCCTTCCATCAAAGTCCTAGCGATCATGGCTAAGCGAGTATGGATCCTTCCCCCTTTCATTGGAGATATCAACAACCCCAAGAAGCAGACGATGAATACATAAACCCGGCGGTGCGTCCAACCCAAGGAAGTAATGGCAAGTTCATCATGATAAAGACGATATGACTTGCTATGCCCATACCATTCGTAAAGAAATTTGAAAGGGATGTATGACTTCTTTAAACAGAGCAACTCGTCATTTTTCTTGAAACCCAGCATCTTTAGAAAACCGCGGGGGTGCGATTCTCTAGCAGTAGTAATCCTGGACTATCCCATGACAACTTAGCAAAGCCTCCTATTTCTTCCAGGAGAGGAGTCATTTCTATGTCGCCAAATCGAAAGACGGCCCTTTTCTCATCCCAGAACATGGTATCAGCCTCAATCAATGACCGATTTGGCTGAATGTTTAGCAAGGATGGCAGGTTACCCAATAATCTTCTCACATGGTTCTTGTTGCAAGGTGCAAGGTCTTTGCACCAGTCGAGTAGCAAGGATGGAATGTTTTGGACCATACCGAACCTGGGGACTTCGTGCCTCATTTTCTGCAAACAAACAAAAGTTAGCCCCTTTTCCCCCTCCATATTTGACTATTGACGCAATAATGATCAACACATTGGCTCATTTTCTTCAAGAAATGAACATAATATGATAGTGTCTATTGGGATTGTGGAAATCCCGTCGGACTTTGGACAAGGTTTATCTTAGTGGGTTGTACGTTAATAACGCTCCAATCCGTGCTAGGTTTAGCATGATGCATGTACATTTTAAGTTGGAGTATGGTTTCTAGAATGGTCTAGACTGGTACTCCCAGGTGGACAACTTGAGAGGAAAAGGCACGGGACCGTCGATTGCACCGCTGATCGACTAGTCTACCGCAAATAAGCCTTTTTAATTTTAAAAGGTTAGTTTTGGAAGAGCGCTGACACTCATCAAGCACCGCTATGTTGATAATTGGCACGAGTGGAGTATGATGTGGAGCATGCTCTATGCAGAGATAATAACACGTTTCCAAGTATTTGCATGATAAAATATGTAAAAGCAGTAAATAAGATAGCAAAAGTAATCATGGAAAGAATAGAAAAGAAAGACAAAAGGAAGAAGTTAGTTTAGTTCGTAGAATATATGCAAGAATGTAATAAAGTAAGTAAGTAAGTAGGCATGATATAGCAATTTTGACAAGATAAAAGAGCGGTCATAGCAAGTAAAGATGAATAGGGGAAGGGATGTTCATGTCATAGCAGATTTAAACAAATAAAGATAAGTAGGGGAAGGGATGTGCATGTCGTAGAGGATTTAAACAAATAAAGGTGAGTAGGGTAAGGGATGTGCATGTAACAAAGAAAGTAATCCACATAAGCCAAGTTCAATAGGGTAAGAGCCTAAGTGTAAATCCAGCAGAGTCGCCATGCTGTCGCGCCCCGTTTTCTCAGGAGAGTGGGCTTCGACATGTGATAACTCTTTTAAGGGAGGGTATTAAAACAGAAGAGTCACCACCTAACGGTTTTAAGGTGTGTTAGGGCACCTATTATGCAAATAACTGTGTTTGACTAGTCAACACCACCAAAGATCGGGTAAGGGCTCAAATTACCTCAAAGAGAAGGTGTTAGGAACTCTTCGAGGTCCACAACTGTGGGTCCCGGCCAAGCTTAAAACTATATGGAATAGGCTAGGTGATCAAATAAGCAAAACAAATATAAAAAGTCAAAGAATTTTATCATAACACAAAGGGAATTGATACTAATCTTTAATGATTATAAGGATACCACTACATTGGTCTATGTTAAATGACTAAGCATATAAAGGAAAGGGGGTTCCTAAGTTTTTTAGCCTAAAGGATTACCCCGTGCAACATAAATAATACTTCGCAACTTGTTTTAGATAGGAGTTGCTCATATTATTCAGCGGGCACAGACTATCATCTCCTACTACCCGATTACTATGTTAAAGTTGTTTACCTAAAGCGTTCTAATTCAATTCCAAGTCGCGTCCTATGCGTGCACTACCCGTCCCATGTCTATGGTCCAAGAGGCTTTGAATCTCTATTTGGGTAGTTCTAGACTTACTAAGGCTGATCAAAAATGATAAAACTAATCGGGCATTCAAAAACAAAGAGGATTGCACGTAATAGCAAAGAGTGGCTCATGTTAGCCTCCACACATAAACAGAGAAGCACGCAGACTGATGTTCAGATTAAGCAATAGAACGTTTCGAACTTGAGACTCAGAATCTTTTGGTCCTATAGGCATAATCTATATATGATTCCAATATCAAACAAGCAATGCTGTATTTTAGGCTAACATACAGATTAAATCATTATAAGTCCTATAGACATGGTTTCTAAGTGATTCTGATTTTAGCAATATACAGGCAACGAATTTGCAGATTACAAAAACCTATAGGCATGATTTCTAGATCGTTCGCAAAAGGCAGTGAAACGACTCCAGAACCATGAACTACCAACGCTGATTTTATAGACAAGTTCGTTAGGCAGGTGACAGTGTCCTAGAAGCATGATATCTAATAATCGGCGATTGACATTGATTTTATATAGTCTTATCCCTATAGGCATGCTATCTAGATGAGCAATACAAACGATATGAGTAGCTGATTATTAAACCCATAGGCATGAGCAGTACAATGATAAATGAGGCAACAGATAGATTAATCATTCGAAGTCCTATAGGCATTGCACCTAGGTAAGTAGAATATTGCATTGCTATGCCCTATAATCATGTTATCTAAGAAAACACAGTAGTGGAGAGTAGAACAACAGATACTTGAAATAGCATGCGTTGGCCAGTTAAGTGATGTGTGTGCGTGTGACTCCTATAGGCAGGCTTTTTACTCATGAAGTTAAACATGTGAAGCAAATAGCGAATAAATCACATAGATCCTATAGGCATTCTTTTTACCCATTTATGTGAAAATTAGAGTACCGTACCTCTCTTTTACTAATCTCCCCATCTGGTTTTGTTCACAAATTATTACAGACCCCAAAATAATGAATACAAGTGCGAATATTATATATTAAAAGGTTACAGGCCCAATATAGAGAACATGCCCAAAAGAATATAACCTAGTAACACCTGGGCCTTTAGCAAGCTTCTCCTTTCACGCGAACAGTGAACCCAGGACCCAACATGTTTCAGAGTGGGAATGTATCAGCTACACACCCAGGACAATACACAAACTCATACCAAGCTTAAAGGGGGAAACCATACATGATAACCAATTGACAGTCATAAATTCTATTAACAATGGTCATAATTCTTAGAGGCCACGGGAACAAGATTGGTTAAACAAGAGGGCTTGATCATACCAACTGGGTAGACAACTTTGGCATAGCAATTTTGACATAGAAGAACTAACACCATATTGAACAATTATTCAACAAAGGGAGGGTATAACATATTGAGCATAGTTACACATTAAGAAGGCTGAAGAGGCAAATATGTAGAGTTGACTGGACAAACACACACATATACTAATTTCTCAGAAATCAAGTTTAGCACAAGACATTAACCAAAATGTCAGAAAATGTTTTAAACAGGTGAGCCTTATTCGAATCAATCACAGTTAGAGGGATATGCAATTTCACATGAAGATGACCATAAGCAGCATAGCAACAAACTAATGGCATGGTTTACCATAAACCTCATCAGTGTGCTCACTCATGATCACTTAAAAGGGAATGAGACAGGCAGGCATAACCATTCGTACCAATTACCTAGGCGGTAGAGAAACTAACATAGCAATTTGCCCTAGAAGCCATTCTAAACGAAACATGCAACAAAATTTAAATGGAAACATGCTTTTGATAATTGATACAGTCTCACAGATCTATCATATTGGGCAAGAAGAACTCAACAAGGTCTAGAATACAAATATAGAAATACATGACAAAGTAGAGAACCATATTAGTCTAGAAACACCTAATAAAGCTAGAATCCATTCCAATAATGAAAGCATATTACAAGTGTTGAAGCCTACTGAATTCAACTAATAAAGAACATGGAATTGCATGGGATTATAAAACAATATCATAGCAGTACAATATCAGGGATCCATGAATAACAGGGAAACCGAGTCATGCTTGTAGAATTTAAACTACATCGACACATAGAACACATACGTCATAGATAAACGAAAAGGAAAATAGTTAACATTGCAAGAGTTAAGTGCACTAACCAGTAGCAAAGTTAAACGAACAAAAGAATGAGGAGTTAGAATACTGGTAGCAAAAGAACCCCAGATCCCCGATGCTTCAGAGTTCACAAGAGCCTCAAGAAGGGTTCCGAGCAGTGCTTGCACCGGAGGAAGTTGTTTTAACAATATTATGGCATTGGCTTTCAGCCGACCAAGGATTCTATGATTCCAGAAAATATTCAAGTATCTCAGAAGAAGTGAACGAGTAAGAGAAGAGTGTAGCGAATGCACTAGCAGTGAAAATTAGGTCTCTCTCGAGGGAAAATTGGGGAAGGGTTTATATAGTGTTCAAATGGAGCGGACAAACATGGAAAATCATCAGTCAAACACAAGAAAGGAAAGAATATATCACATGCAATCAAAATTAGTAAGGAAAAAGGAAAATCTCAAACCCTAGTTGAGTCCAATGGTCTTGAATAGAACCAATAATGCAAGAATCGTTCATTGTAGAGTGTATATAGACAAAAGATCATCCAGATCTTCACAAAATCGGAGTCAATCAGGCCTGCTTTTGAAAGGTAGTTCTAGCTAAAAATAGGGCAAGAATTAAGTAACACCACAGACATGCACATAATAGTAAAGTATCACAAAATAGGTAAGTAGATCATGGATTAATTCCATGTTTAGGTTGGAATCGGAGAGGAGGATTGAGGGTATGACGGCTAGGGTTTCTCAGAGACGAGTGTAGTGGAGAGGTTTCAGCGATGGCTATTAGGTGGGAAATGAGGATTAGGGTTTAGGTTGGGTTAATTAAAAGGGGAAAATGAACGAAAGCCGTTGATCTTGAGAGATCAACGACCAGGATAAAAAAATTGAACGGGTGGGTCGTTTGAAGTGGGTTGCGATCAGGTTTTAGTAAAGGTTCGTTTGGCTTGGGCTGGAGTTGTTGGGTTGAGGATTTGGGCCACATTTGTTCCGAAATTGGCTTAAAATTGGGCCATAGTTTAAATACTCAAAATTTATAAAAAAATAATTTATAAAAGTAATTAATAAATAATAAAAATATTACTTATGCAGTAAAATGATTGAAAATAATAATTTAGCATTATAACAATATAAAATGCTATTTTAGCACAAATAATGTAATAAACACGCAATTATGCATGAACAAACACGTGGATATAAAATGATAAATTTGGATGATTAAGTCATCATAGATAATTTAAAGAGATAATATTTAAGTAATTTAAATGTAAGAAAAGTAATTTTAAAAGTCTAAAAAATGCAGAAAATTATGGAAAGTACTTGTATAAATCTTGTAAATCAAATAATGATGCAAAATTGACATTTTGAAAATATATATACTATTTGAAAAAATGTGAGGGAAAAATTGGGTAGCAACACTCGTTTAAACCAAAGAAAGAAGTAAGCACCTCATAGCCACTGGATCTTCTTCATATGGATCTTTATGGACCTATGAGGGTACCTAGCAGAGGAGGAAAAAAGTGCATCTTTGTGATTGTTGATGACTATTCTAGATTTATATGGACATTATTTCTGAGGACCAAGGATGAAACTTTTACAGTATTTGTTGCATTTGTGAAGCAGATTCAAGTGAAGATGGGTTATATTATTTTGAGTATCAGATCTGATCATGGCACCTAGTTTGACAATGCCAAGTTTGACGAGTTGTGTGCTGAAAATGGGATAAGTCATAATTTTTTTATTCCTAGAACACCTCAACAAAGCGGTATTGTGGAGAGGAAAAATAGGACTCTTGAGGATATGGCTAGAACAATATTGATTGACAGTGGTGTGGCAAAGAGTTATTGGGATGAAGCAGTCAACACTTCCTGTTACTTAATTAATAGGTGCATGATCAGGTCCCTGCTTGACAAGACTCCTTATGAGCTGCTTAATGGGAGAAAACCAAAGCTGACTTACTTAAGGGCATTTGGATGCAAATGTTTTATTCTCAACAATGGTAAGGAAGCATTGGGAAAAATTTGATTCAAAAAGTGACGAGGGAATGTTTCTTGGTTACTCATCTAAAAGCAAGGCATACAAAGATTACAACAAAAGGACACAATGTGTATAGGAAAGTGTGCATGTGATCTTTGATGAATCTCACGAATCAAGTAGGAAAGGGTCACATAATAAGGATGATCAAGATGGAGAATTTTTAAAGGTTCCTGGAGAAGCCATAGATATGGCAAATGGAAAGATAGATATGATGAGTGAAGTCAAAGAGAGTGATGAAGAAGATGCAACAAAACCTCCAATAGAAATAGAGGAACATGGTCCCACTATCACCCAAATTGAAGCTGAACATTGGGTTGCTGATGCTGTATCAGGTACTCCCGATGCATGACAAATGAGTGAAATTCATACTTCTGTTGATGTCAATGATGGTTCAAATATGGAGGAACCTGGTCCCTTGTATTCTGAAGCTTAAGTATCTAACTGGAAGCATAGGAATTTACATCCTCTTCAAAATGTGATCACCCTTTGGACTCTGCTATTCAAACTAGATATAAGGAAAGAAATATGTTTGTCTTCTCAACTTTCTTGTCGCAAATTGAGCGTAAAAACATCAAGGAAGCATTGAAAGATGCTGACTAGATTGTTGTCATGTAAGGAGAGCTTCATCAGCTCGAGAGGAAGAAAGTGTGGCACCTGGTTCCCCGACCCTCAGACAAAACAATGATTGGAGCCAGATGGGTATTCAAAAACAAGCTGGATGAGTTTGGAAATACAACAAGAAACAAAGCTAGGCTGGTGGTCCAGGATTACAATCAAGAAGAAGGGATTGACTATGATGAGACATTTGCTCATGCTACTCGAATGGAAGCCATCACAATTCTCATAGCTTTTGCATATCATATGGAATTCAAATTGTTCCAAATGGATGTTAAAAGTGCATTTTTAAATGGATATTTGAAGAAGGAAGTATTTGTCAAGAAACCACCTGGGTTTGAATGTCATGAACATCCTCAACATGTTTTCAAGATTGACAAAGCTTTATATGGTTTGGAGCAGACCCTTCATGCATGGTATGAGAGATTGTCCAAGTTCCTTCTTGAGAATGGATTCACTAGAGGGAAAATCGACAATACTCTATTTCTAAAGAAAAAAGAGAGAAATTTGTTAATTGTGCAAGTCTATGTTGATGATATCATATTTATTGCAACAAATAAGTCCCTTTGTGAGGAATTTGCAAAGCTCATGGGAAGTGAATTTGAGATGAGTATGATGGGGGAGCTAAACTTCTTTCTTGGGTTACAAGTATAGAAAACCTCAAAATGTACTATGTTAAGTCAATAGAAGGACATCAAGGAGCTTCTGAAAAGATTTGATATGGAAAGTTCTAAGACCATTGATACTCCCATTACCACTGCTACTCGCCTCGACATGGACGAACCTTGTTCTCTTATGAATAAAATTATGTGTAGGGGTATCATTGGATCTTTTCTGTACCTGACGGCTATCAGACCTGACATTGTGTTTAGTGTTGGGTTGTGTGCTAGATTTCAATCAAGTCCAAGAGAATCTCATTTGAAGACTTCCAAGAGAATCCTGAGGTATCTCAAGGGAACATAGGACCTGGTCCTCTTCTATCCCTCAGGATATAATTTTGACCTAGTTAGATAAATATTAATTACGTTGGATAATTGGTGGATAGAAAGAGTACATATGGAATGGCACATTTTTTGGGGTTATGCTTGATCTCATAGGGTACAAAGAAACAACATTCTGTGGCTCTTTCTACTGCTAAAGCTGAATATGTGGCTGCTACTTCCTGTTGTGATCAGCTGCTATGAGTTAAGCAATAACTAGAAGATTTTGGTGTATTTACACATTGTGTACCATTATTGTGTGATAACACAAGAGCCTTCAACATGGAAAAGAACCCGGTACAACACAAGAGGACAAAGCACATTGATGTGCGTCATCACTTCTTGAACGACAATGTTGAAAAAGGGCTTATTTGTATAAAGTTCTGCAAAACGGAGGACCAAGGAGCAGATATCTTCACCAAAGCACTAAGCAAAGAACATTTTGAAATAAATCGTTTGGAGCTGGGATTGATTAAGCTTAACTAAGAATCTGGTCCCTTAATGATTGGCTAAGAAAAGATGGAAAGGTATAATGCTAAAAAGTATTTTCTGGCGACATAACTCAATTCTATACTATTATAGGTAGACACACATGGCAGATTCAGGACAAACAAGTGACAAATGAAGTTGCACATATTTAGAAGTTGTTGCTCATATTTTTAAAAATGTCAAGGAACCTGGTTCCTATGACTCAGGTTAGTAGTTCCTTTTACACTTATATGCATTTTTAACTGCAAGGGTGCCATGCAATTATTTTGTTCCCACCTCTTCTGATGCCCTTTAATCCCAAATGTTACATCTTTTCCAAATCGACCAGATGACCTGTCTCTTCTCCCTCACACCCATTCGGCCTCCCTCTACTTTATATACCCAAAAGTCAGTCTCTTTCCGCACTTCAAACATCGAACATAACCTCTCTTCTCTATCAAACCCTCTTCTTCTTGTCTTTTTGCTTCCTAAATCAGCCATGTCTTAACAAGAAACTTCATCTCCCAAAGTGACAGATGAAAACCCAACCTTGTCTCCATCTCACGAGGCACTTCCATTTGGATCCGAGCTAACTATCTTACCCATAAAAGTCCCAATTTCTGTCAAAACCAACCTTATTGTCACTCCTCCCAAAACTTCTGATCATGGTCCCCTGAGAAGTAGAAAAAACCAAACCCTCAAAAGGTTTATTACTTCTCCATCTTCTTCTGCTACTACAGAGAAAGTCAACTCAGAACAAACTACATCCACTTCTCAATTTATTCAAACCACAGAAGAAATTGTGGAAGGCATTAAAGGTGTTGAGGTATCGAGTCAGCGTATTGAGGAAGGGCGATTAGGTGAGAAGTTGGGTTCTTGTGCTATTGAGGGCTTACATGCTTCTGGAATTTCTGAGGCTCTAGGTGTTAAGGGGATTGTTCCGAGAATCTTGTCTGTATCAGGTAATCCTCCATCTTATACAAATATTAAAGAGATCATGTGTACAGAGTTTGAGTCAAATGTGAGTGTTGTAGATAAAGAAGGTTATACTTCTCTTGAGAAAGAGCCTATTATTGTGGATAATTTGATTGAACGGTCTATAACTGAGGGTGTTTGCGAAGAGACTCCGGGGGAACCACTGACTCAGAGGGAAGAACAGGGTGAGGGGGAACAAGTGTGTCAAGGGGAACAACTGCATGTCAGTACTACAGGGGAACCCACAGAGAGACCTCATCCCTTTGCCCAAGGGGAGTTTTCTGCTCCTACTTGGGATGAAACTCCATGTTCTACAAGACCACTCCTAGACAATGCTGACATACTCCTATTTGATTCTCCTATTCCTATTCCTTTAGAAATTGAGTATCATGCAATGAGGTCTGCGTCTGAGTGTAATTCCGCTGAAAGTGAAGATGATATTGATGATATGCCTGTGATAATCTTTATAACTTCTAGGGGTAGGGTAAAAGTCAAAAAGGATATTATTCCCAAATTCCCTACCACTAGACAACAGCGCAATGCCGAGCTTGATAATGCTCTGAAGGTGAGTAAGGAGAAAAAAAAGAAAAGGAAACTAGTGAAGAGCAGGTTGATTGATGGGGAGGATGTGCATCCTGCAGATGTAGTTGAGCTGGATGATGAGGAGCCTTTTAAGGAACCCACTCCCCTTGTTAGAAAAAACTCAAAGAAAACCATTGCTACTAAACAGAAGAAGGCAGTATCCGACAAAGAACTTGTGAGTGACAAGGATAATGAAGTAGAGCAGGAAGGAGAAGTGGAGAAATAGAAAGTGCAGAAGAAGAAGCCTATGAGGAAGAGCCATAGTACTAGTGAGAAACCCGGTTCCTCTAAAAGGCCAGAGTTGGAATAATCTGAGTTCGAGAGAAGGGAAAATATCAAGAAACAAAAGGTTCTGTGGGGTCGAGTCTTTGACCCTGAGATCATTGAACAACCAGGCATGAGATAGCTTGTGGAAATTGTTTAATTCCATAAGTGGACCCATCTCTTTGAAATCAACAGTCCAAAAGTGTATGAAGATGAGGTGAGAAGTTTATATGATGAACTGTTCATGGTGGATGAGATACACTCTGTCTAAAGGTGAATGGAAAAGACTTTATTATGGATGAGTAAACACTTGGTGAGATCCTTGGTGTACCTACTGCTGGGCTGAAAATTGTGGAGGGAACTGGTTCCCCTGACTTTAAGAAGTTGATCATTAAGAAGCAAACAGTTCTATCAAGGGAAAGAGTATTCAAGAAATCTCTTCAGCCAGAATACCATCTATCGTTTGAGCTGGTGAACAAGTTGCTGCTGACTAGGGATTAGAGGAGATATATCACCTCCATTGCGGACCTGGTTCTTCTGGAAGCACTACCATCCTTATGCTCTATTAGTCTGCCAGGCATTATGATTGAACATATATTGAAGGTGGCAGACTAAGGATGGTAATCATGGTCTCCTATATGGGTTCCTCCTTGCCAGAGTCTTTGAACACTTTAAGGTTCTATTGGGAAAAGCATCTGTGGGGACTAGAAAGCAAAGGCTCACCATGAATACTCGGGAAGAGTGTGAGTGTGTAGTAAAGAAAGGAGGAGTAGGAAGCAACTAAACTATCTCTCAACTGATCGATGCTCAGAAGGCAACCAATAAAGAGATCAAGCATCTTAAAGCTCAGAATGCCATTCTGGAGTCCCAGATTACTCTGGCCAGTAAGGAACCTGGTTCCAGTAGCTCTAAGGGAGAAGAGAATTCCTGTTTGAAGGCTGAGAATGTTGAGTTAAGAAAACAAGTTGAGAACCTGAAGGAACAACTGATTAATGATCAAAGAGGTGCTAATGCATGAATGGATAGTCTCATAAAGGCTCATGCTCCCTAATCCTTCATGTCCCCTATCCAGTGTCTCTTGTTTTTGCACCTTTTCCCAGTCCTCTCCTAATCCTGTCCTTATGTTGATCCTCTCTTATGACTGTGGTACTTTAGCTTTTTGATTTGTAACATTTGTGTGACTGGTACTGCTACTCCTATGTTTTTTCTCTCTCTTATAATTAATGGGTATGACTATCTATTTGTGTAATGTTAATCTCTTGTATTATATTTTTAGCCATGTTCGGTGCACACAAGTGGCATGAATTAATATTGCTGGACTTCTTTTTGCATATGCCTGTCTTATTTTTTTTTAATGATGCAAAAATAGGGAAGACAATTGAAGGGCATGAAACTAGTTCTCAGGGGGAAGGCGTCTGATTCGTAGGGGAAACATGTGAAAATCTGGTTCTCAAAGGGAATATCAATTTTGAGTTTGTCATTATCAAAAAAGAAGAAATTGATAAGTTATGCAAGTATGGATTTGATGATTTGTCAAATTTCATGGAAGAACCAGATAGGAACCTGATACAATCAATTCCCTTGTGCTCATTGAAACATACTTTATTATCTGGTTTTAATTCCCAAGAAAACCAGATAAGGGAACTACAAAGGGAACAAATAGGATCAAGTCCTCAGGTCCTCCAGCAAGTCAACTTTACACGTGTTAAAGCTGCTGCACAATAATTCCAATAGTACAGCAACACAACTGCAGTTTGCTAGAAACCGAAAATGCCCTTGTACCCTCTCTCATGATCTAAAATATATAAACAACATGATACAAGGTTTTGACCTAACGCTTGCAAACCCAAAAACATATATTCTCTCAAGTGTGCAGCCACCACTGTTTTCCTCAGGTGCATTGAAGGACAAAGCTGCTACAAACTAAGGACCAAATCCCAACATTGAATATGTCTTGTGTCGTTTAGTTTGTTGTGTCTTTGTCTTTTATTATTTACTTGCATTCCTACACAGCTTTTTAGAAGTATTTAGTAGGACATCATTTAACCATTATTGCTTTGGTTGTTTGACTAGAGTTAGTCAAGAGTGTAGCTTTGTAATAAAATTATTACAAAGAGCTTACAATAGAGTTATTGTCAGAGGTGAGGGATTAAGAGTTTAATTCTTATATTGCAATAGGTTGTAATCTGAGGTTTGCTCAGTTCTAGTGGAGTTGAAATCCTACTGGGGTATGTCGTAGTTTTTAATATCTTGAGCATGGAGTTTTCTACGTAAATATCATGTGTTCTTTATATACATCTATTTGTTGTGGGAACTGATAGAGAACCTGGTTCTCTATACTGTTTGATGGACCCTTAGTTTCTATCAATAGTCTTGAAATCCATCAATTGGATGTGAATATAACCTTCTAAATGGATATTTAGAAGTAAAAAATCTACATGGAATAACCCGAAGAGTTTGTGGTTCCTGAAAAAGGAAAGAAGGTGTGCAGACTTATTAAGTCTCTTTATAGACTAAAACAAGCTCCCAAACAATATTATGTGAAATTTGACCGAACAATATTGTCAAATGATTTCAAAATTAATGAATATAGACAAATATGTTTACGTTAGGAATACTCCAAGTCATATCGTCATTGTTTGTTTATATGTGAATGATATGTTGATAATGAATAATAGAAAAGACACATAAAATATTTGAAATATGGGGGCTTTTAGCTTATGCGTGACAAAAGCCAATATTAGACGTAATTTCTATATTTTTCGGAAGAACTAGATGATATGATTTTTGAACCCACGAATCCTTAGTGGATATTGATCTGGTAGTCAGTGAATTCATTACTTCTTTAGCCTTAGTGATGAATAGTAATAAAACTACCAATTCAAAATCATTTACGTGCCTTTCCGGAAAGCTTGCGTTCTTTCTGAAATATTTATAATGTTTAGTTCTTTTATGAAAAGGGTGAGGTTATGCATCTATATGTTATTGTATAGACATGACCATTCATTAACGAATATATTATTTAGTTAGTCCATAATGAGGTGAACCAACCGATGAACATGACCAAAATCTATGGCAAGTTGGATTTGCATCATGAATGAAGGTGCTAAATTTGTATATCATATAGATGTATGAATAAATAACATACAAATACTAGAAAAAGGCGGAGTGGTTGTGAAATGTGTTATATTAAAAGGTTGTAGCTACAACTAATACCAACCATTCCAACTGTAGTTCTAATATAGGTTGATATATTAAATATAGTCAACAATCTGATATGCAATAGAAAATCGAGACGTGCTAGTCTACGACCTAAGAAGGTTTGTATTAAAATATTATGACAATAAAACGAGTTTTGAAACATTTGAAATATATTCAAGACTTTGATTTGCACTACAGTAAGTATCCACTGCTTATTGAGAGATACAACGATGCAAATTGGATCACCAGATCAACTTAAACTAAATCCATAAGTGGATATTTTTACCATAAGTAGAGGAGCAACATCTTGAAAAATGTTCAAACAAACATGTATTGCCGCTCTATAATTTAGGTTGAGTTTATAGCCTTAGACAAGGATGGTGAAGAAGCTGAATAGCTCCGGAGTTTCTTGAAGAAATTCCTCTTAGCCGAAAATATTGGCACCTATATACATATATTACGATGGTTAAGCGGCAGTAGGAAGGGCTGAGAGCATTATGTATAATGAAACATCTTGCCATATACGACTAAGACATAAAATCATAGGCAACTACTCTCAAAGGGAATTATCATAATTGACTATGTGAAGTCAAGCAATAATGTATCGGATCCACTTACAAAAGGCCTAACTAGAGAAGTAGTTGAGAGATTATCGAGGAAAATACGACTATGGCCGAGGATAAGTCATTGTGGCGATAACTCTACCTAGAAGACTGGAGATCCCAAGATCTAGGTTCAAGGAGATAAAACAAAGTCACTAATGACGGTTCAACATTGTCAAATAAAATATTTGGTCTATTTCGCGATGAGACAATATTCAGTACCAAGGATAAAGCGTTAAAGCTTTTTAATGGTTTCTAAGTTTGATACGAGGTATATCAAATAGTGTATCTACGAGATAACACATTTAGGAATCACCTATATAATTGTGAAGTGTTAGCTGCTTCAAAGAGATTTCTGTAAGACCAATTCTCTATGCACTTATGAAATCAGGCGTTGTCCATGGCTGAAATGAACACAACAATAAGAACCAAAGACAGTTAAGGGTTGATTGTGTGACTTATGGTTGTCTAGATATACACCAAAGCTTGACGGTTCAAAGATATCAAATCTACCGATTGATCGAGTATATCCGACATAAGTTCACTACGAAAATTTCAAAGGGAAACCTACTTATCTAGATGCGATTAATCCTTACTTGCGAGTCACACAGTTTTCATGCATATTTTTTATACATATGGCCATTAACATTCAAGTGGGGGATTGTTGAATTTTTTCTAAAGGGTATGAATGGGAAATGGAAGAGGAACCTCTTGGATTATACATTTTCATCTCACCCTTTCATTGTCTATAAATTTAGAAGCTTGGCCTCATTTTTACGCACAAAAAAATATGAAATCTTCTCCTCTCTTCTCTATATTGTTGCACTGATTTTTTCAAAACAAACATATAAGTGTCAAGTATGATTTTCTCTGTTTGTTGAGTTCGCTAAAGTTCTGTAATTTTGATTGCCAGTATTATAGAATAGTTTTTTCATTCTATCATGGGAGGAAGTAATCCATAATCTTGTGCAACGGTGAGGGGATTAAATTCCTTAAAGACACGCAAGCAACTTGTGGGCTCAAAAATTATTTTATGTTTTGTTTTATTGAACTAACATTTCTTTACTTCTCTGATTGTCTGGTTTCAAACACAGTTTACTAACATGTTTCAGTAATTGCCACAACAATAAGGATACCCTTATACAATATTTCCACGATGTTAACAACATATGAAATGACTTATATTTTGTTTGTTGGCCAAATACATTGACAGTCCCCTAAAGTTGAGACCACTTTTCACTTTACTACTTAATCTTTAGTCCGTTCCATTTAAACACTTTAACCAACCCTTTAATGTGCCACTTAAATACTAAAATTCTGACCCATATTAAAACAAAAACGCCTGTGTGCAAGCGGTGTCCATGTGTAATTTCAGCCCAATAAATATATGCCATATGGATCTATTGTCCATGTAATTTACCTGGGTACCGGGTTGACTCGTCACAAAGTTATTATACCTACTAACTAATAACCCATCCCTATTTTTTATCTCTATCAGTCCGTAAACAAAACGTAACCTGAAGATTTTCATTGGCTGAATCGCATGTTCATGCTCCCAAATTCATCGGCTTCCATTTGTTTGTCTTCCTTTTGATACTGGTAAGCAACATTTGTTATTTGTTGTTTATTTTGGGTGCATGTTAGTAATTTGGGTTTTGAAATATCAGACCCAAATTTCGAGTTTTTTCTCTTCTTTTTTGACGAATCTTTCTGACTTGCCTTTGTTTTTTCTTGCTTCATCTTTGTCAATGTAGGGTAAAGTATGTTTGGGGACACCTTTATTCTTGTACGCTTTCATCATGGTGGAACCTTTACCTGTCACGATCCAAATTTCCCTCCGTAAAATATCGTGACGACACCTAGTCTCTAAGACTAGGTAAGCCTGACACTTACTGAATTAGTAGAAGAATTTGACCAACAATTAATAATTAGGAAATAGAACCTTATTACACAACTTACAATTCCCAAAATTGGTAGTACAAGTCATAAGCTCTACTGAGTTTGCTAGCAAACCTACAAATACAACAGTTTCAAAATAAAGATAAAACAATGCAAGTATAATAACAGAAGGTGACTTCGAGGCCTGTGAACGCAACATCAGGTTTACTTGAGTCTCCACAACAAGATCCGTATAGCTAGCTAGCGATCGACTGACTCCGAATTACCTGGATCTGCAAACAAATGTGCAGAAGTATAGTATGAGTACACCATAGCGGTACGCAATAAGTATCAAGACTAATCTCAGTAGAGTACTGACGAGGGATAGTCAAGACACCTATTGGACTAGATAACCTAAACAAGTATAGGTATAGAACTAACAGAGTATGATATCTCTACAGAACTACGCATAATGACAACAATAATACGGTGCTTGTAATAGGAAATAGAAACAATAATTTGCAGCGGGACACCACAAGTAATAACACAATAGAGTAAGCTAGACACAGTTTAAATCCGGTAAAAAACAAATAAAGGAATGACAAGTAGCAACTTGATAAGAATAACCGTTTTCGCACTAGGTTTATTCAATAATTCCCACGAGGTAGCAAACTTCAAAACTCACACAATTCACGGGTCCCAATTCATAAACCCTAATCAATTGGCATCTTGTGCCCTAATTACAACTGATAACTGCACGGACGACTCACGTGCCAATAGAACAAATCTCACGTATAAGATAAGTAGACGGAGTACGTACAAATGATTGGTAGCATCAATGTTCATCTTCTTAACCCGATAGGGTGATAAAGTACGTGTATGCTTGTGCAAGTGTTCTATCACAGTTCAGGCCAACAAATAAGAGTAGAGAAAACGAACGACACATAAGGAACGTTCCCCACAATTTACACCAAGTAAAACTCATACAGGTTAGGCACGCCATTACACAAATATCAACAACAACAATGCCCCCAGGCCATTACAAGTCATCATAAATTAATCCCCGACATAGCCCACCTTGTCTCGCCACGTGCTCAATAATAAAATAAATGCCCGCCTTGTCTCGCTGCACGCGCATAGTAATATTCCCCCTTGTCTCGCCACATGCACAAACCCATATATATAGCCGGCCTTGCCATGCCACATGTGCCAATATCAATAGTAACAATATCACGGCAAAAACCTCGTGCAAACACCCGTACAAAACCTCCCAACAATATCACGTGCCAAAACATAACATCACAATAGAATGAATTTCACAGCATGTGCCCATATTACACAACATTTCATCTAAACATTGTCAATACCATAGCCGCGCATAGCCCTCGGCTCAACAAACTGAGTACAACAGCAGCAACAATAACAACAATCGCGCGATAATACGACAAATAAATCAACTCAAGAGCTTTGGATCACAAAGAAGCGGTAGAACGAGCTCACAAAGAATAAACACAATAGGGAATACTAGTCTCAATAAGAATGGCTCAACAAGGGGGAAATAATATGTAACAAATGATTCTAAATAAGGATGAGGCAACCACGATAAAGGATAACTAAACTTCATTTAGGGTTGAGCAATTACGAAGAGATGCAACAAATTCAATTAAGGATAAGCAATTAGGAGAGGATAGCATGGAAATCGAAGAGGCAACAACTTCAGTTAAGGCACACAAGAGTCGAATAGGCAATAAGGGTTGAGCATGAAGCAATTAATTCCAATTAAGACACGTGGAGGTGAAACTAGTAAATGGGAAACTTAGCATAACACAACAACTTCATATCTAATGAACATAAGAACCTAAGGGCCCTAAAAGGTCAACTTTCCACAAATAAGTCAGAGCACGTACTCGTCACCTCGCGTACACAGACTTCACATGACACAATTAGCACCAAAGAATCAAATCCTAAGGGGTAGTTCCCCCACACAAAGTTAGGCAAGATATTTACCTCAAACCACGCTCAATCAATCAATTAGTAGGCCTTTACCCTCGATTTCCAACTCCGAACGACTTGAATCTAGACAAAACAATTTCATACTATAATTATAACTATAGGAAACTAATTTAAATAATGAAATAATGATCTTAGCTAAGAGTTGAAAAATTGCTCCAAAAAGTCGACCCGAGCCCGTGTCTCGGAACCCGACCAAAATTATAAAAAACTGAGCACCCATTCCATATCGAGTTCAACCATACAAAAATTATCAATTTTGGACCTCATTTCGTCCTTCATATCATCATTTTACATTTTGAAAGATTTTATAAAGTTTTCCCAAATTTCCAACTTAATTCTCTAATTAAATGATGAAATTAGCAATGGATTCATAAAATATAACAAGATTCGGGTAGAGAACACTTACCCCAATGAGTTTCTTGAAAAACCCATGAAATATCTCCCAAAACCGAGGTCTAGAACTCAAAATATGTTAAAAGTATCAAACCCTCGACATATAAGTATTCTTCCCAGCGCCCTTCGCATTTGCGAGCAGGAAAGTCGCACCTGCGGCCTCGTTTTTGTGAGCAAACGTTTGCATTTGTGAACTCAACTTACCAGGACTAGGTCCATATCTGCGGACAATATATCCGCCCCAGCGACACCGCAGAAGCGAACCACTTCGCAGGTGCAATCGCTGGACCGCTAAAGCGGCCTTCGCACCTGCGTGCCAGCCTCCACAGAAGCGAGCGAGCTCCCAGGCCACTATAATCACAGAAGCGACCAGGCTCATGCAGAAGCAGAGCCGCACCTGCACTCCAAAATTTCGCAGGTGCGAAGCACCAAAACCAAACCTAATCATAAGCATGAAAATCATCTAAAACTCGTTCAAAACACACCTGGGGGCCCTGGGACCCCGTCCAAGCATACCAACAAGTTTCATAATATAACACGTACCTGCTCGAGGTTTCAAATCACATAAAAAAACTTCGGAACTACGAATCGCACCATGAATCGAACTTATGAAATTTCGAATATTTCAACTTCTAAAACCCATGCCGAAACATATCAAATCGACCCGGAACGACGTCAAATTTTGCATGCAAGTTTCAAATGACATAACGGAGATAATTCAACTCTTGGAATCACATTCCTAACCGATATTACCAAATTCAACTCTCGGTCAAACCCCTCAACCTTCCAAAAACTTCAACTTTCCAATTTTCGCCGAAATACTTCAAATTGCACTACGGACCTCCAAATTTAAATCCGGACGCACGTCTAAGTCTAAAATCACCACAAGAAACTATTGAAACCATAAAATTCTATTCCAGAGTTGTCTACAGTCAAATTCCAATCAACTCTTTCCGCTTAAGCTTCTAAAACACGAATTCTTCTTCCACATTATAACACATAATACAGAGTTGCTTGAGACTTTAAGCTATTGAACAAAGTGCTAATACTCAAAACGACCAGTCGGGTCGTTACATTACCGATCCTCCAAATGCAAAATATGTCACCAATATAGAGGTGAACGAATTTTTTTATTGTTCAGGACCACTTTTCACTTTTTGAATTTGGTTATTATACAAGGGGACTGGGGTACCACACTATTGGAGGTTTTTATATCTTTAACCCTAATACTATAGAATATGTGTTGGTAAAAAATAACGAACAATTATATAATATTGGTTGCTACTGTACTGATGGGGAATTAAATGTGTATGTTTTATATGTTATTGATGAGGTTGTTGAGAAATTTGTCCCAGCTGGCTATTTATTTGGGCTAAAAATTATTCAAGATAGTAGTGACTCAATAAATAAGTCATCTAGGGCAACAGATGAAGGTGGTCCAGAAAATATAAATACAGAACAACCTCTTGAAGAGTCTCCACTTGAAGAGTCACAAGCTGGTATTTCTGTTGATGATTTTTCTGCTAAGAACCAATTGCTGCTGAAGAACCGACTGTAGAGGATGTTATTGCTGAGGAAGATGGTTCTGTTATTGTAGAAGATGAAGTTATAGGTGGTGAAGAAAGGGTTGAATTAGATGTGGCTAGTAGTGAGTATGATGTAGATAAAACTCTTGATAAGGATGATAGTGAGGTTGATGATGAGTTGAGATTCATAAGAAATGATAGAAGAAATAAAAAGAAGGCTAGCAGAAGAAAGAAACAACCTGAAACTGCTGGAGTACCAGTAGGAGAAACTGGAATTGATAGAGGTTTTGAAGATATATGGGCGAACAAACGACATAAATATGCTAGCAGATTAGGAGGTGATAAGGAATTCATAGATAGTTCAGATGCTGGAAGTGATGACACTAGTGAAGAGTTGGATGTGGACTTTGAACCAGGTGCTGACATTCCAAGTAGAAGGAAGAGCACAAAGGTTAGATATGACCCAGGCTGTGTAGTTTCAATATTTGAATTGGGCATGATATTTGAGAATGCTAAGGTATTTAGAAAGGCAGTGACTGATTATGCAGTTGAGTACAAGGTTCAATTGAAGCTTAGACCCAATGAGAAGCATATAGTAAGGGTAAGGTGTAAACATAAAAGATGCAGATGGGAGTTGTTTGCTAGTATTGATAGGGATTTTAATGACTTTATGATGAAAAAATACTACCCTATTCATAAGTGTCAACCATTGAACACAAACAAGTGCAATTCTAAGTACATTGCCAACAAATTCAAAAAAAGAGCTAATTATTGCACCTTATATGAGGATCTGAGAAATTCAGGAACTTGTTAGATAGAACTTGGGATTGTATGTAGGAAGAACAATTGCTTATAAGGCCAAATAAATAGTTCTTAGAAAGTTAATGTATGATTGGAAGTTGGAGTTTGCTAGACTTTGGGAATATGTTGACAGTATTATAGAAACAAATCCTGGTAGCTCTTGTTGGGTAGAAATTGACAGAGACTCAGAGCCTGGTAAGAACTTGTTTAAGTACTTTTATGTTTGTTTTGATGCCTTGAAGAAAGGTTGGCTAGAAGGTTATAGGAAGATCATTGGCTTTAATGGGTGCTTTCTAAAAGGATATTGTAAGGGTGAATTATTGGTTGTTGTAGGAAGAAATGGGAACCATCAGATGTTTTCTATTGCATGGGCTATTGTACACTATGAGACCAAACATTCATGGAGCTAGTTCATTGGGAACTTAGTGGAAGATCTGTAGCTGGGATATGGTCAAGGTTTAACAGTTATGTCAGACATGCAGAGGGTAAATATTTTGTTATTCTTGCTTGTTAATAATAGTTCTTTTTTTAAATTCCTAATATTTTATTCTACCTATATTGGTTGTGAAGGACTTGCTGTCTGATGCAGAAGTCAGGATGTATGCAAGGCACATATGGTCCAATTGGTCAAAGAAATGGAGGGGTGCAGAAAGAAGAAAGCAATTCTCGAAGGTTTCAAAGGCAAGCTATGTGTTTAATTACAACAAAAAAGTTGAGAACATGAGGAGACTTGGCTCACAGAATATATGTGAAGACATGATGAAGTATCCAAGGGAGGCATGGTACAGAGCTTTCTTCCAAGAGCATTCTAGGTGTGACATAGTAGAGAATAACACGTGTAAGACTTTTAATTCATGGATATTGGCTGCTAGGCACAAGAGTACTATTACCATGCTAGAATAAATTAGGCATAGGATCATGGCTAGACATGTTGATATGACTAGGTTTGCTGAGACATGGATTTCAGATATATCACCTATGGCTAGGCTAATATAAGAAGAGAACAAGGAGTTAGCTAGATAGTGCACAGTTATATGGAATGGTCAGGATGGATTTGAAATCAAATAGAAAGAGTTAAGGTTTGTAGTAAATACTACATTCAAGACTTGAATTTGTAGGTTGTGGAAGTTGAGATGCATCCCATGTGAACATGCATTGTGTGCATATTATTACTTACAACAGGATCCAGATGAACATGTGGAGCACTAGTACATAAAGGATAAATTCCTATAGGCTTATGGGCACTTCATTCAGCGAATTCCTCACTTAGAAATGTGGCCATTGAGTAACAATCCTCCAATTGAACCACCAGCACCAAAGCCAATGCCAGACAGACCACAAAAGAATAGAAGAAAGACCAAGAATGAACCAGCAATAAAATGGGGCAAGTTGTCCAAAAAATAAGTTAAAATGACTTGTTCACAATGTCATCAACTTGGCCACAACAAATAAGGGATGTCCTACAAGGGTATGAACTTCACTGCATGTTAACTTCACTACTTTTTCTTGAACTTCACTGTATTTTTTGTAACTTACTGCATTTTTGTAACTTCACTACATGTTCACTGCACTGTTTTTTTATTTTAGAGTGGCCCTGGAGAGTCTTCAGCTAGTGGTGGAAGGGGCAGAGGAAGGGGCAATGCTACACCAAATGGTGCAACTGTTGGAGGAGTGGCAATGGTACCTAAACAAGTACAGTGACCGGAAGAAGTGGCAATGGTACCCAAACAAGTGCAATCACTGGAGGAAGGGGCAAGGGAAGGGGACGAGGAAAGGAAATTAGTACAACAATTAGGCCTACCAGGGATGTATTCCCAGATGCTATTCCTCAAACTGCTCCTAGAGGAAAGGGTACAATACCAAAAGGAAGAGGAACTTCAACTGGTGTGAAAAGGGAATCTTCAACTGGATCTTCACCTGCTGCTGGACAAAAAAGGCTAAGACATGTTGGATTTGGATGCTACACTAACCCGGAGACTGGAAGAACAATCTTCAATGTAAGTACAATTCACAAATTTAGTTCTATTACTCTTTGACTTTCCCTGTCTAATATTACAAACTTTATATATTTTCAGCCTAATACTTCTGGTGAAAGGGTTATCAACCATGGGAGTAGGTTGAGTAGTATCACAAAAGTGCAGCCAAGTGATGAAATTAGGTTACCAGGACTAAGATTGGAATGGAGGAGATGCAATTACTACTTCCCAACTTCAGCAAATGAGTGCAAGTCGAAGAAACAAAGTTGGACAACCCACAAATCAACAACCGCCACAAAACATTATAACTCAAATGATCATGGATAAATTTGCCAAGAAATAGCTTCACTGACTTGGATTTTGTAGTTGATAGTCTTTAGTTTGCAGCAATTTATACTGTAATAGCAATATAGATTCTATAGTGACTTGGATTGCAGCAAGTAGTTTTCAGTGACTTACCAAGAACCCACTATAGTTTGTTGAACCTCATTTTGCCATTATGGTTGGACTACTTGTAATGTGCTGCACTTTTTCACATTTGTAGAATCTATTTGGATTATCTGATTTTATTCCCTTTTGTTATTATGTTTGAAGTCGTTATCTATGGTTATAAAATTTGTCTTACAAGTTGTTTACAGCTTCTATAACAGGCTGTGAGCAGGTTATATCTTGAATTTTCTATTATAATTTTGTGATGTTTGGATTACACAATCCTAGTGTGTTACCAATTTCTTACCATTTGGTTGCATTACCTAAACACTAGAATCAATAGGCACAAAATATTCATGGTGTTACCAACTTCTACAATAAGTACCAAATGAGAATTACAACAACTGTTTCTTAGAATCAATTTGACCAAAATATGATTCAAACATTGTAAATTATATCAACAGCTAAATATGTTGTAAACATCCTACAACAACTTGTTACACAAATTACATAGACAACATCCAAACAACAGAAGGCAACAACTACCAAAAAACTCTCAAACACTAAGAACACTAACAACCATCCCATTTTTACACTATAAACCACCTTCAGCCACTTTCGAATTCTGTTGGCATCAAGAATCACAAGAATAATAGCACATCCAAATAATTACGGCAATTAGTAGAATAACAAACAATAACTTATTCCTCCATTGTCTAGCTCGTTCCCTTTCTTAATCAAAGGCCTTGACTCTCTTCAACAAACCCAAAATAACTTTATTTGCTTGGTCAAGAAATGCCTCCTCAAACCATCTGAAGTAGTTACATCGTCCTTCGTCCTTTAAAATATATCCAACTAAATCATTTTAAAAACTGCAAATTCGTACCAATATTAAGATCAAAGAAACATAAAAGATTATCGAAATATATACTTACTACGCCATTTTTGCATGCAAAATAAAATACCTTCTGCTTGGGTTTGCCGAACTCCATAAGATTTTCAACACACATGCCCGACTACATCGGTACAAATTAATCCTCTCTGAATTTTCAGACATTGTCAAGCAACAAACTGAGAGAGAGAAGATGTGTAGAAAGCTTCAACTGAAATCGAAGAAGGAGGACATGTGTCTTTCAAATTGGAGAATTGTTTTTTAATTTTTCCAGAGAAATTCAGATTGAAGAAGAGGAATTAGGGGTTGGAGAAGAAGAAAGGGAAAAGAGGTTAATATAACGTGGGGTTTATGATTTTTACCATTAGAATAGTCTACTCAGACTATATTTTTATATTCACACGCTCATTATATGTGATTCATACGCGAAGTGCCTCCTGGGATTTTAGTGTTTAAGTGGCACTAAAGGGTTGGTTAAAGTGTTTAAATGGAACGGACTAAAAAATAAGTGGTAAAGTAGAAAGTGGTCTCAACTTTAGGGGGTTGTCGATGTATTTGGCCTATTCAAACTTCTTTGTGGTCAAAAATATATTTTTTTTCTTAAAAAAGTGTCCTTTTCTTAAAATTGGGGTGTCTGGCAAAACTTTGAGACAAAAAAAAATATTTTAAAATAAAAGAAAACTATTTTTGAGAAACAGAAGCTGTTTTTAGTTTTTCTCTTGAAAAACAATTACCTTTTTAGACAAGGAGAAGTCATGTGGTTCTAAGCTTCCCTAGAATCCGCCCACCCCACCTCTCTCACCCCTCCACCAAGTCATTGTTTAAAGAGTTCCATTTAATGTAATTGAGATGATTAGTTGCAAAAAATTCTTTGATGGTCCAACTAATGGTTTTTCAAATATATCTAATGATGTTGAAATGCTTAGTCAACCAATCAAATAGGGAAAACAAATCATGATCTAACCTTGATGTGCCATTGATTATCATTAAATCTGATGATTTCTCTAACCTAATTTCTTATACCGTAATAAATCTTAAATTATTTGAATAGGTATTTATCAACATGTCACTGTCGATTTGGCAATTTCGTCTTTCTAATCACTATAAAAATGTGGTCCAAACCACTGACACATAAACCTCAGTTAGTGGTCATAATATAATAGCATTATAAATCTCTAATAATCTCTATACATATTCTCTTTGGTCAATGATTTGGAGACACTTTGGGACAAACCTAAAACTTATTTAACACAATTAATAAATTAATTATCCGTATAGAAGTGGATTAAGACCTTCGAGATGGTACGTAAGCAACGGATAACATGCGTGCAAGTTAAAGTAGGCATTATTGATCTAAAACGCACAAACCACCACTAATATAATCAATATTAAGCAGTACCGTTTACTTTTAATTGTTCACTTTTGAATTTGCACTTTCTTTAAGAAAAAATAAATAAAATATATATTTTATAATATTTTCCATAATAATGATAGTAGTTTTAAAAAATTTGAAAAATAATTTGAGCAATAAATAGTTAATGATAAGGGTAAAATAAGAAAAAAAAAAAAAACAAAGATTGTCTTTCTCTTGGTTTAATATAGTGGACAAGTAAAAGTGAAAATATATTTTTAGTATAATGGACAAGTAAATGTGAACTGAAAAATTAATAAACAAAGATGTTTAATTATTAATTGCTAAGGGTGAGAGACTAGTAAGATTATTACACACAGAATGGTAATTTCAAGGACATGTCTAAATTTTTATTCAAGCTGAATTTATTTCAAAATATCTGATACGTTTTTATTTTATTTTTTTAAAGAAAGAAGAAGCCTTTTGTTATTATTATTCTTAAATCTACTCTTATTTTATCAATTAGTAGAGTATTAATTAAATAGGAGGTTTAAGTAGAAATAAAGGATATTGGATAGCCTAGATAAATTGTCCTTATGATTAAAATGAATCAATACCTTTTTTATAAGATAAACAAAAATTTTGAAAGACAAATAATATTAAGGGCATAATATAAAATTAATTAGTCGGTCGAAACTAATTGTATTTACTAGCCAAAAAGAATATAAATTTATATATTATATATAATATTTTATCAATTATTATTTTTAGGAGCGTTAAAAATATTTTAACCTAGTGTGTAAACCTTATGGATATCTAATTTAGTGCTAGTTTATGACTGAGTATTTATTATTTAGCTTAGTTCATGCTTTAATTGTAAAATTAATGATTACAAATATTAGTTCATGCCTATTTAACTTAGTCTATATTTGAGAAAGAGAGATTTAGTCTAGGATAACTTAGTTAATAAGGAATTTGGTCAATTGAGAGATTGATTAACCCAATTAAAGGGTTCAACATAGAGATAGTAATAACCTGACTTGAGTTCTTATCAACTGTTTTGGGTGATACTCATTTGGTCTTGAGAAAGTCAAATTGGGCAAAACCACTCTCTGACCGAGAGGTACTGAGTGGGTAAATTAGAGTTGATAGCTATAATACACCCCAATCAACGAAACAATAATTAAAGTCTTTAACCCATTAGGCAAATACCTATGTAATGGTCACAGCCCTAGGCTTTTTATCCATTTGTAAAAAACTTAAAAACAAATTTTTCTAGTCTTCTTCCTTTATTTTGCAATCAATAGAGTAAAAATAAAAATAGAAAATAATCCTTATTGTGGAAGTACAATCTAGATAATCCACCCACTCACATTGAAATATATACACATAACTCCTATCTTAGCTCCCTGTGGATTCGACCCCGACTCTTAGTTGGGTTTCTATTATTGCAACCGACCGTTTCATACCTCTTTTGAGGTGTGCTTTAGACGTGATCAATTTTTGGCGCCGTTACCGGAGAGTTAAAAATGGTGTTAGCTATATATTTAGGTGTGTTTTTGGAGTATCTTATTTTCTTTCCGTATTACTAACTTGTTTGAGAAATCATAGGTTTAACTATGGCGAACAATGAGCTCGAAAATATTGCTTTGGGGGATGTGAACGTCGAGGATGATCAAGTTGACGAAGTTCCTATTGAACCTCAAGCCAATAGAAGAGGTCGAGTGCCTCATGACAATGTACCAGTTCCACCCCCACCTCTACCACGAGCGGCTCCACACCGGGTATTACCCAATGAAGGATATGCAAGTGCAATAGTCTCTCCTCGTATTCGGGAGGGTAACTTTCAAACCACCAATGTGATGCTCACTTTGCTAGAGCAACGAGGTTTCTTTACCGGTGCTCCAAGTCAAAATGCATACAAACATTTGAAGAGGTTTGTGGACACTTGTTGGGGGAGCAAACAAACAAATGTCTCCGGGGATGCAATGAGGCTAAGGATTTTTTCCTTCTCTCTAAGGGAGAAAGCTTTAGATTGGTTGGAACGTTTTTCGAACCATTCCATTCACCCTTGGGATGAGTTGTCGGAAGAGTTTATTTCTAAGTTCTTCTCTCCGGGCACATGGCTACACTTCGGAATGAGATTTTGGCATTCAAGCAAGAACCAAATGAACCACTACACGAGATATGGAAACACTATAGAACAATGGTTAAGGAATGTCCCAACAACGATATGACGAAGAATATGATTCAATAAACTTTCTATCGTGGGATCAACACAACCAACCAATGTGTAGTGAATCAATTTGCCGGTGGGAACTTCATGACTACGCCTTATGCGGAGGAGTCTGAGATTTTAGATGAAATAGCGGAAACATCATCGGCGTAGCAATCCCGGGCTAATGCTCCACAAGGTGATCCCAACGTGATCCACCTTCACAAAGAGTTGCATGACCATGGACAAGTCATTTCTGAATTGACTACCACCATAAATCAATTAGCGAAGGCTCAACTTCAACAAGTGCAATATCCTATGCAAGTCAATGCCATGGAGGGGGTGAACATGATGGTGAACAAGAGGAGAACCAAGGGTCCACAAGTGAAACATCGAGTGGATAATTTTGTGCAAGAGGATAGTGGTTTTGATCAAGATGATTCTTACAATGACCAAGAAGAGGAGGTGCAATATGTGAACAACTTTCAAGGGCAACAAAACAACTTCCAAGTCCCAAACCAACAACAATTGAGACCCCAAAATAATCAAGACAATTAGAATTCTAACAACCAAGGAAATTAGAGTGGCGGAAACAATCAAGGGAATTGGCATAACAACAACAATCAAGGAAATTAGAGCGGCAATAATCAAGGAAATTGGGGGGGAGGGGGGTAACAATCAAGGCGAATGGAACCATAATCAAGGCAATCGGGGGTCGGGTTTTCAAAGGCCTTCGATGTATCAACAACCGAATAACCCGCCTTCTTATCCTTCCCATGGTCCTAGTTCTTCAACCAATGAGATGGGGCGTATTGAGAACATATTCAAGTAAATGATGGAAAAGAATGCCGATTCGGATGCCCAACTTACCTCACACAACACATCGATCCACAACTTAGAAGTTCAAATGGGGAAAATCTCCCAAGCTCTAAATTCTCGTCCTTAGGAGGCACTACCAAGTAACACAGTGGTAAACCAAAAGGGTGAAAACAACACGGAGCATGCCATGGCCATTACTGCAAGAAGTGGAAGAGGTTGGAATGCATCCACCTCAAGTCAAAAGAAACTTGTGGATGATGAGCGAGTGGAATAATAAGAAAACGTCCAGAATAATGTGGTGCAAGCAAATGATGAAGTTCGGATTGATATTGATGATAGTGTGGAAGAGACTCAAGAGGAGGTGAACCCGTCTAGGGATCACATTAATGACATACAACCTAAGCCTCCACCTCCATACCCTCAAAGGCTTGCCAAACAAAATGCGAGAATTAACTCAAAAGGTTCATTCAAATGATGAAGAGACTCTCAATCAATGTGCCATTAGTTGAAGCTTTGGAACAAATGCTCGTTTATGCGAAATTTATGAAGGATCTCGTGACGAATAAGTGGTCAATGAATTTTGAAACTATTAAAGTCACTCATCAAGTGAGTGCAATTGTGCATTCAATTTTTCCTAAGTTGGAAGATCCTGGTGCTTTCATGATTCCTTGTACAATTGTAAGTACCGAGTTTGTTAAAGCTCTTTGTGATCTCGGGGCAAGTATCAATTTGATGCCCTATTCAGTTTTCAAGACCTTGGGAATTGGGAAACCAAGACCTACCTCTATGAGATTGCAAATGGCCGACTGTACCATGAAAAGACCTTTGGGAGTGATTGAAGATATCTTGGTTCGTGTTGATAAATTCATTCTTCCGGAGGATTTTGTCATTCTAGATTGTGAAGTTGACTATGAGGTGCCGATTATTCTTGTAATACCTTTTCTTGCTACTAGGAATGTGCTTTGTGATGTTGAAGCCGGAGAACTCACTTTCTGGGTGGGTGATGAAAAAGTGGTATTCCATGTGTGCAAGTCCATGCGGCAACCAAAAAGCAACGAGGTGTATTCTTTTGTGGACTTGGTGACCAATGTTATTGTTGATGATACAAGTGCCATGATCAATGTTGGTGATATGTTGGAGGCCGTCTTGCTTATTTTTGATGATGACGAGATGGATGGCTTCATGGAATATGTGAAATCTTTGTAAGGAATAGGGTCATACAATTATGCACCCCGAAAACTATCTTTGGATCTTGAAAATAGGAAAACGCCTCCTACAAATCCTTCCATTGAAGATCCTCCTACCTTGGAGTTAAAGCCATTGCCTCCACATCTTCGGTATGAATTTCTTGGCCCTTGTTCTATTTTACCGGTTATTCTTTTCTCTTGAGTGACTAACGTGCAGGTAGATTCTACATTGGCGGTGCTACATAAGAGGAAGAAGGCTATTAGGTGGACATTAGCAGATATTCGGGGGATAAGCCCCGCATTTTGCATGCATAAGATAAACTTGGAGGAAGGCACCAAACCATCTACTGAACATCAAAGGAGACTCAATGAGGCTATGCAAGAAGTTGTCAAAAAGGAATTTATCAAATGTTTGGATGCCGGGGTTATCTATCCATTTCCGATAGTTCGTAGACTTCTCCAGTTCAATGTGTCCCAAAGAAGAGGGCATGATGGTGATAACCAATGACAAGAATGAGTTGATTTCTACAAGAACGGTGATTGGTTGGAGAGTGTGCATGGCCTATCGCAAGCTAAACAAAGTCACAAGGAAGGATCATTTTTCCACTTCCTTTCCTAGACCAAATGCTTGATAGGTTGGCCGTCGTGCTTTCTATTACTTTATTAATGGTTATTCGGGCTACAACCAAATCATTATTGCTCCGGGGGATCAACATAAAACAACCTTTACATGTCCTTATGGTACGTTCGCCTTCGAGCGGATGCCATTTGGTTTGTGTAATGCACCGGCACCTTTCAAAGGTGTATGATGGTTATCTTCACAGACGTGGTGGAGGACTATCTTGAAGTTTTCATGGATGACTTCTCGTTAGTTGGAGATTCTTTTGATGATTGTCTTACGAATTTAGATAAAGTGGTGACAAGATGTGAAGAAACAAATTTGGTGCTCAATTGGGAGAAGTGTCATTTCATGGTCGAGGAAGGCATTTTCCTTGGCCACAAAATCTCAAAGAATGGAATTAAAGTCGACAAGGAAAATATTGAGATGATTTCTAAACTTCCACCTCCAACTTCGGTGAAGGGTGTGCGGAGTTTCTTTGGCCACGCAAGGTTTTACCTGCGTTTCATCAAAGATTTCTCTAAGGTGGTGAACTCATTATGAAAACTCCTTGAGAAAGATGATAAGTTTAACTTCAATGATGACTGTATGAGAGCTTTTGAATTGTTAAAGTTCAAGTTGACAACTACTCCCATCATCACCACTCCAAATTGGAGTGTGCCTTTAGAACTTATCTGTGATGCAAGTGACGTAGTGGTTAAGGCTGTTTTGCGGCAATGCATCAACAAGATTTTTCATCCAGTCTACTATGCTAGTAAGACCATGAATGGTGCCCAAGTTAGCTATACCGTTATGGAGAAACAGCTCCTTTCCATTGTATTTGCAATTGAGAAGTTTTGTTCGTACTTGATGGGTGCCAAGGTCATTGTCCACATGGATCATGTGGCACTTCGTTATCTAATGAGCAAGAAAGATACCAAATCTCGATTGATGAGATGGGTGCTTTTGATGCAAGAGTTTGATATTAACATCCAAGATAGAAAATGGAGTGAAAATCAAGTGGCGGACCACTTGTCTCATTTGGAGGAGGAGGGGAGGCCGCATGATGGCCTTGAAATCAATGACTCCTTCTCCGCTAAGCAACTCTTGGCCATTTCAATGGAGGGTCCATGGTTCGCGGATCTAGCAAATTTCCTTGTGTGTGGTATCATCCGGATGAGTTCTCTTCAAACCAAAGAAAAAAGCTCAAACGGGATTGTCAAAATTATTATTAGGATGAACCATACCTTTTTCAGATTTGTACAGATAGGGTAATTATAATATTTGTACCGAAAGAAGAGCAATGTAAACTTCTTGAGGCTTTTCATTCTTTGCCATATGGTGGTCATCATGGTAGAGCAAGAACAACGGCAAAAGTGCTAAGTTGCAGTTTATATTGGCCCACTCTTTACAAGGATGCTAGTGAGCTAGTGAAAAGATGTGATGAATGTCAACGGGTCGGTGGAATCTTGAAGAAAAGTGATATGACTCTCACTACCATTTTGGAGATTGATATTTTTGATGTGTGGGGTGTTGATTTCATGGGTACTTTTGTGAGTTCTTGTTAAACACCTACATCTTGGTCGCGGTTGATTATGTGTCTAAATGGGTTGAGGTCATTTCTCTAGCCAACAATGAGGCGAGAAGTGTAGTGGCGTTCTTGAAGAAGAATATTTGCACAAGGTTTGGTACTCCACGGTCTATTATAAGCGATGGAGGGTCACATTTTGCAACAAGGCTTTCGACACTTTACTTAGCAAGTATGGTGTTACTTATAAAGTCACGAATACCTATCATCCACAAGCCAGCGGTCAAGTGAAAGTCTCCAACCGAGAGATAAAGAGTATTTTGTCCAAAACAGTGAATGCTAACCGGACAGATTGGTCCAAGAAGCTTGATAATGCATTATGGGCCTATCAGACGGCTTACAAAATACCTATCAGAATGTTGCCATACCGGTTGTTGTTCAGCCAAGCTTGTCATCTTCTAGTGGAACTTGAGCACAAAGCCATGTGGGCTCTAAAGAAGTTGAATCTTGATTGGGATGTAGCCGCTAACTTTAGGGCTGCACATTTGAATGAATTGGATGTGTTCTGGTACCATGCTTATGTAAGTTCATCCTTGTACAAAGAAAAGATGAAATATCTTCATGACAAATACATTTGGAACAAAGAGTTCAAGGTGGGCGATCTTGTGTTGTTGTTTAACTCAAGGTTGAGAATGTTTTCCGGGAAGTTAAAGTCTAAATGGAGGGATCCTTTTGAAATTGTGGGTGTGACGCCTTTTGGTGCATTGGACTTGAAGAACAAAAACAAGAAGGTATTCTGAGTCAATGGTCACCGGGTGAAACAGTATTTGGGAAAAGTTGGAGATAGCCACGTCGTGGTGGTAATTCATTTCAATTGATGGTATTATGCGTCGTGCCGCGACGTTAAATCACGCGCTTCTTGGGAAGCAACCTATGTTTCTTTTTCTTTTCTTTTCTTCTTGTGTAGGTAGGTGTTACTTTTGTGCTAACTTGATTTTAAGTGTGCTACAGGATGAGTGTGCCTTACAGGAATGGTGGACAGAAACATGGCTAAGTGTTTCAAGATTTGCGGACCGCAGTTGAATTGTGCAGACCACACATTTACAGCTGCTACAGCAAAAGCGCTCTATGGCCGCACAATTATCTTGCGGACCGCTCAAGTAGAAGGTGGAATATACCAACTCTCTGAAGTTGGCTGTCAGAAAAAGGGTCGATATGCGGCCGCACCAGGAAATCTACGGCCGCACACACAATTCTGCGGACCGCAAACAAAAAGTCGACTTAAGACCCCAGGAAACAGAGTGTGGATTGCAACTCAAATTATGCAGCTGCACTCGCCTCTCTGTCCCTTAACAAAAACAATAGTATAAATAGAGAGCTAGGTCTATTGTTATACTTTTTCCCTCTCTGAGCACAAAAACTTGCATTATACTGAAATCTTGTGGTAAGTCATCTGCCCAAACGCCCAAAAAATGTGATCACTCACCCCTTACACTCATTCACATCTGGTATGCTTAAACTCCTTGTTAGAATTTTTCATTTATTAGTTTAAATTGTAGTTTTAAGTGATTTTAGGCCATTTGTCAGTAGAACTCAATTGTACAACCATGTAGGGGTAAATCTGTAGTGGGTTAACTAATACTTGCCTCTTATGGATTGGGCCAATGTATTCTTATGCTTTTACGTTGTTTCCATGTCAAAATTTGCACACAAATTGCAAAACCTAGTTAATCATAACTGACTGTTCGTATATTTTGAATTCTGCAGCCGCACTTGAAATTGTGCGGTCCGTAGAAGTTGATTATAGGGCAATTCTAGTTAAGAATGGGTCTGCAGCAGCAACAAAATTGCACGGACTGTAGAATTCCCTTTGCGGCTGCACAATAGCCCTTTCACCATCTTCAGAGAATCTACAATCTATGACTAAAATGCGTGGCCGCAGGTCAAATTGTACGGACCGCGGAAAACATACTGCAGTTACACATCAGCCAATTCTCTGTCATCAGAGAGTTGGCACATTTTGAGTCTGTGAGTTTCGGCCGCAAGTGAAATTGTGTGGACCGCACTTCACTTCTGCGGACGCTGTGCTAAAATGTGCGGTCCGCAAGGCTTCATTTGTGGCCACAAAAATATTGTGCGGACCACAGATCCTTCCCTTCAAGCACACAGTATCTGTGACCCTCACTGTGTTTTCGGGTGTGTTCTTGTATATCTCTTGTGTCTGATTGAATTGCAACTAAAAACTCTGTCTATTTGATATAGATAATGGTTTGATCTAGAGGCAGAGGTGATACTTCTAAAGGGAGGGGTGAACCTTATCGGGGACGAGGCTAGAGAGCCTTACCAAGTGCCCAAAAGTAGGAAATCATAAAAAAGACAATAGCCGGGAGAGGGAGAGATGCAGATTTCTCCAAGACGAGTTCATACGCCCCGTCTAGGGACGTATCAGAGGGCGACTCAACATCTGTTCAGGAACAACCGGCAGTACAGTCCAAGCCATCAGGGAGATTTCAATTGAGGAACGAGCCGTCATCATCACACAGCATTTCTGAGGGTTCGAAAAGTGCAAGTCAGGCTTCTGAGCCATCCACTACACCTGTCCCTGAGGTACCACACACATCAGTTCAGGACAAACCTGATGATGGTAGATGAGGAGATGCCACAGCTGCTGGGATTTAATGAACAAAGAAGAAAGAGGCTTGGGAGGACCGATTCGTCAGCCTAGCAGCTTTCACTAGTTTTCGCACTTGGTGGCCGGTGAGGTCGCTAACACTTGAGCGATAGTTCTTATTAACAGATCTAGAGAGATACAACCCAGCCGTGCTGAGGCAGTTTAGGGAGCACAAATGGTATACGTGGTTTACCAGAGTGTGGTGGATGCTAAGGAACACCTTATCCGGGAATTCTATGCCAATGTGGCGCATATCAAAAAACGGACAAAGGTGACAAAAGTGAGAAACCTCAAAGTGCAATTTGACCAGCACACACTGAACAGATACTTGGGCTTTGATAATATCGAGCTAAAAGAATACCTGGAAAAGTGTGCACTTGGGGATGCAATTCGTCCTTAGTTAGCGGAGATTCTAGCTGCACCAAGACTATCACCGCTGGGGTTCCTATCCACCGGAGCACACTGAGCTACGAAGAAAAATGCTGGCAATCATTTGTGTGCAGTAGACTGGACCCGAGTCACAATGAGACTCACTTGCCGATTCCTCAGGCAGTCTTAGTTGCCTCGATTATGGCCGGCTACCCTATCAATGTGGGTGTCATGATGTCGGCCAACATCTCAGAAATCGCCCGACAGATTGACTCTTCCTACTTGTACCCAACACCATTACAGAGTATCTTACGGATGCGAAGGTGGAACCAAGTGATTTTGATACAAAGGTGAGGCCGAAGAAACCTTTCTCATGGTACTCACTTATGGATGCAAGCAACCCGAAGAGAAAAGGTCAGTAGTCAACCACCCCAGGCCAGTCTGATGAGCCAGTTGTGGTAGTTGTGAAGAGAGTTGATATCCCATCTACTTCGGCCGAGCCTTCCTCCAGTGCCGCAGTTATGCCTCCACCATCATCGATATCCCCTTCTGCAGCTCCTGGCATAGTTTCCACTACAGCTTTGAAGCCGGTGCCCATGCCTACTGTCCCACTTTCTGCGCTGCGAGTCTCCCAAAAATTGGTGAGCCTCAACAACTGGATGCAGACAACAACTGCAAACCTGTTTGACTTATCCAGTATTGTTGAAGCACAGTCTACTGTTCAGGTGCCTCAGTTTCCCCTGACAGTTGAGGAGACATTGAAGAAGCTCCTATAGAACTAGAACACCATCATGGCTACCTTGGTACAGCACGGGTCAGAGATCGAAGAGCTGGGCAAAGAAGTAAAGAAGATGAGAAAGTCCCATGCTAGTAAGAAGTCAGTGGACAAGCTCTGGAGGCAGGTGACAAGGCTTACTGCAGCCGGAGATATCCCTTTTGACATGTTGATCAACCCACACCCTTTAGATCCAGATCCTGTAGCACCGGTAGCACCAGCTGGCCAGTCTGAGGAGCCAGACTCTGCTGTCGGCACTGCCGAGGCAGTGCGTCAGATGTTCACCAACCCAGTCACTCCTAGAGTTGAGGATGATGAGATCCAGTTGGATGAGACTGATGACAGTGATATTGCTGTGTACACAAAGATGTCCAAGGTGCCATAGGGAGTTTTTCTTCACTCTTTCCCCTCTTTCACTCTTATTTTGTTAAACATTGGGGACAATACTTATTTTTATTCGGGGGAGGGAGGGTGGAGTTTATTTGATATTATTTGGTACATTCTAAGACAATTGGCATGTAATAACTTGATATTATTTTATTTCTCTTTCGTATTTTGTATATATTATCTCTTTTTCTCTCATTATGTATATTCAGTAGTTTCTTTTCTTTATTAGCTTCTTCATTTTTGTTTCTTTGAGAGTTCTTAGTTAAGTTAGTAGCTTCTTTGTTTGATTTAGTAGCATCTTTATATGTTCTAAGTAGATAATAAGCCTTTGATTTTCTTAATGCCACGGTTCTTTCCAAAGGTAGTTGTTGTGTGAACCGGGTGACTCGTCCCAACAATGGATGGCGTGATAACCTTCTTAAGAGAATGAGTCTGTTGTTTATGTTTAGGTAATAATAGTAGTAGTAATTAATAAAAATACCTAATTGAGTCATGCTCGAAGAGTCAAACGTGCTTCAATTGGTACCAACACACTTAACTGCGTGCTTATGGTTAAAAATAAGATTTTGGAAAGAAATAGCTCTAGTTAGTGACTTTGTGACTCTTTAGTTGACTTTGGCGACCATCGAGTGGTTTAATTGAACCATAGTAATTTTTAAACTTAAATGTGGTCGTTGTGGGCCCTCGACTCTGTCCTCGTTAACAATCCGATTACGTGAGAGGTGAGATGCTTTGCTGCTAGTAAAAGTACCCATGCGAAAGGTATAAAACTTACCCCGAATGTGTTTCAAGGTGAAATCCTAAGTTTTTCTTGGCTTGAAAGTGATTGTAGTCTTTCATTGGCCCGTTTGAGTTTTCTATTGCCTACCAATATTGTGATCCCTAGTCAACCTCGTTTAGCCTCGAGCCTTTCTTATTTGACAACCATGTTACAAGCCTTTACCTGTATGATCGTGACCTTCTCTTGGCACCCGAGCTTTCCTTAACACTCTTGTAAAATAATTGGCTAAAACGTAAGTTTGGGGGAGGGACGAGGATCTTGAAAAAGTTATCAAGGCACAAAAAGAGAAAAGAAATGATGAGAAGAAAAGGCAAGAAAAGAAAAGAGCAAAAAGAAAAATACAAAATAGTGAATAAGTGGAAGAGTTGAAGGGATTCAAAGTGAGGTAATGATCCCAAACATGAAGAAATCAAAGAGGGAGAAAATGAATGTAATGATCAATAAAGAGTGATGTTAAGTCTCTCTAGTTCCCCAAGGAAAAGAAAGTGCCTCAAAGAATTGGCAAAGTGTGAGCCGAGAAATGAAAAATAGAGTGCTTCAGGAAAGGTGTAACCACTCACCCATATTGTGTCCAAACATAATACAAAAGCCTTCATTATATCCCATAAGAAGTCCTATTTGATTTCAAGCTGAGTGAGCTTACATTAGTGGCGATCTACATAAGGGGCAAGCCTATGGTACTTGAAGCCGTACTTGCAACATTCTCTTGAGAGAGATGAGTGAACCTTTCATAAATCTTTGGATTGAGTGCTAAAATTCTTAAGTAAGACAGGCAACCGGAAAGTAGAAGAGGAAGAGTTTGGAGTCCACCATGACCTTTATGATAGAACAAGAGTCCCTGATGAAAAGTTAACTTTTGATGCTCAAATGTCACTTTAGAACTATATATGCATAAGTCTTTAACTCGTTGCCTTGTTGATAATACATAGGTAGTGTGGGTAATTGTTGGTCCCAACTGATGTGTGGATGGCTCACCTTTGACTCGCTGAAATAGCCCTTAACTTTTAGAGGAGTGAACTAATTTATTTGCTTAAGGACAAGAAAAGACTTAAGTTTGGGGGAGTTGATAAGTGGGGATTTTGACTACTTATTAGCGCCTTTTAGCTTTTGTTTTAGTCTAAAAGCATTGAACTGTGTTCCCGAAACTAATAAAATTGTGCAAAATTGCAGGAATACTGGAAGTTCGGCTCCCAAGATGAAATCCGAATAAAAAAGGAGCAGTCTATGCACAATGCAACAAAGGGCACAGAAGCACACAATGTGCGGGCCGCAGAATTTCATTTGCAGCCGCAAACAAAGAAGGAAAAATTAGCAGACAATTGTGCAAATTGTGGACCGCACATGAATTGTGAGGCCATAAAAGCTGGGCTAAGGCCAAGATCAGAGAGTATGCAAAAATACCAAGTCCAGAACCTCAGTTAATTACGGACCGCACAAGATTTGTGCAGCCACAAAAGATTGTCTTGCGGCTTCAAACCTAATATTGCGGACCGCAGAAGAGTGCCTTGCAACCGCAAACTTAATCTGCGGACCGCAGAAAAGTTGCCTTGCGGCAGCAATTCAGAAATGTTCGGCCGCAGAACTCCATCTCCTGCCAGATGAAGAAATATGCGAACCGCACATCAAAATGTGCGGCCGCAGAACCTCCATAGGCATATTGTTGACCGAGATTTTCAGCGTTGTATAAATAGACAAGTTTCACAAAATTAGGTCAAGTTTGAACCTATGAAATTACTGTAGCCGCTTTTCTTTGCTATTTTAAGAAGTTTTACTTTGTTTTGGTGTATTTACAATAGATTTAATCATTTGAAGCTTTCATTATGAGTTTAATTAGTCTTTCTTCTCTATTTTATTCAAACTCAATTATGAGTAGCTAGATTTCTACTAGGGTTGTAACCCAACCCTAGTGTGTAAACCTTACGGGTATCTAATTTAGTGCTTGTGTATGATTGAGTGTTTATTATTTAGCTTAGTTTGTGCTTTAATTGTGGAATTAATGGTTGCAAACATTAGTTCATGCCTATTTGACTTAGTCTCTATTTGAGAAAGAGAGACTTAGTCTAGGATGACTTAGCTAACAAGGAATTGGGTCAATTGAGAGATTGATTAACCCAATTAAAGGGTTCAACCTAGAGATAGTAATAACCCGACTTGAGCTCTTATCAACTGTTTTGGGTGATACCCATTTGGTCTTGAGAAAGCCAAATTGGGCAAAACCACTCTCTAACCGAGAGGTACTAAGTGGGTAAATTAGAGTTGACAGTTATGATACTCCCCAATCAACGAAACAAGTATTAAATTTTTTAACCCATTAGGCAAACACCTAGGTAATGGTCACAGCCCTAGGCTTTTTGTCCATTTGGAAAACCCTTAAAAATAATTTTCTCTAGTCTTCTTCCTTTATTTTGCAATCAATAGAGTAAAATTAGAAATAGAAAACAAATCTTATTGTGGAAGTACAATCTAGATAATCCACTCACTCATATTGAAATATATACCCCTAACTCCTATCTTAGCTCTATGTGGATTCGACCCTGACTCCTAGTTAGGTTTCTATTATTACAAGTGACCGTTTCATACCTCTTTTGAGGTGTGCTTTGGACGTGATCAGTCATAACATTATGATTGGTTTGATCGTTTATTTCGTCTTTAGTGCATTTATCCACTATTCTCAATTATTCGTGTTGAATTAAATCACATATCCTTTAAACTGCATATAAATTTAACTGCTACCTAATTTTGGGGTAAACAGTTTGGCGCTCACCGTGGGGCTAAGGGTAATATTGGTTATTTTATATGAATCTCCATAACACACCTTAGTTTACGCTTGTTCTTTGAAATCTTAATTTCAGGTCAGCCTAAAAATGTCAAACTCTCAGTCTGTTCACTTGAACATTGACGTTAAGTTTGGCCATCACAGCAAAAAGTAATAATTTGGTGCCCAGCAACGATATGCTTCCTGCCGATGCCAACGGTGTCCCAGCTGTCCACCCGGTCTATGCTAACTCACAGGTGGCCGTTAACATCAATTTGCCAACTGATCTCGAAAATAGTGTTCACGGGGGACCCCGACCAACAGCTCGAGAAGTGCCCGAAGGCGAAGGTGATGGGGTGAGCCTACGGCTGATTTTTTAAATGCCGCAGGCTCAACAAGCGAAAATAGCACACCAGCAAAATCAAATCCACGCCCCAACAGGGTCGAGCCCAAACAATCCCGGGAAAGCACTCGAAGAGACGAACACATTACCGTGAAACCGGGTGAAGCCGAGCCTGGGGTAAATCTTGAGGTACTGAAAATGCTGGAAGCGTTGACAAAATGGGTGGAGTCAGGTGAGAAAAAGATTGACGCTAATGACAAGAAGGTGGAAACAAACAACTCCAGGGTCGATCAGATCCCGAGAGCACCCCCGATATTGAAGGACCGGACACCAAAAAATTTATCTAGAATCCCTTTCCCCCGAGTACGGAACCAAAGCCGATCTCGAAGAGGTTTTGTATGCCCAACATCCCCAAATATAATGGGACCATAGATCCAAATAAGTATGTGACCTGATATACATGAGCAATCAAGGGGAACAATTTGGAAGATGATAAGATCGAGTCAGTGTTACTGAAAAAGTTTGGGGAAACTTTGTCCAAGGGAGCAATGATATGGTATCACAACTTGCCCCCAAATTCCATTGACTCATTTGCTATGCTTGTAAATGCCTTCGTAAAGGCCTATGCCTGGGCCATCAAGGTCGAGACCAGAAAGTCAGATCTTTTCAAGGTCAAACAAAGAGATAACGAGATGCTCAGGGAGTTCCTGTCAAGATTCCAGATGGAACGGATGGACCTACCACCGGTTGTAGATGATTGGGCCGTTTAGGCATTCACTCAGGGGCTCAAGCCCCGCAGTTCCTTGGCCTCTCAACAGCTAAAACAAATTTTGGTGGAGTACCCAGCGGTAACCTGGCCCGACGTCCACAAGAGCTACCAGTCAATGATCAAGGTTGAGGAGGATCAACTCGGGGCCCCTTCTGGATCTGTTTACCCCATCAGGGCCGATGATAGATCTAGGAGAGCCATTGATCAAGGTCCAAGATCAGTATCAACCATACAACATGGACCGAAGAAGAAATAGATCTGGACTTCACCTCGCAAGGAACGAGAAGAGAAGCGATCGAGGGCCCAGTGGCCGAGGTTTGATGAGCAAGAATGGGTTCGACAAACTGCTCGGGAGTAGGGAAGCACTAACATTATTGGAGTACAACTTCAACGTGGACGTTTCCAGCATTGTGTCAGCCATAGGGCGCATCAAAGAGACCAAGTGGTCCCTACTATTGCAGTCTGACCCTACCCAGCGAGATCGTAATTTGATGTGTAAGTATCACGGCAGTCACGGTCACAGGACCGAAGATTGACGACAGTTAAGAGAAGAAGTTGCTTGGTTATTCAACAACAGGCACCTCCGAGAATTCCTGAGTGAGAGCCAAAAATCACTTCAGGAATAGGGATGCCAACAAATAGGTCGAACAACCAAAGCCCTAATACGTGATCAACATGATCATCAAAGGAGTCGATGTTCCCCAAGGTCCAATAATAAAACGCACTAAAATATCTATCATAAGGGAAAAATGCACCCGAGATTTTATTCCGAAGGGAGCCATTTCATTCAGCGACAAAGATGTCGAGGGCATCGTACAACCTCACAATGATGCACTGGTAATATCTGTGCTTATCAATAAATCTCGAGTTAAATGTGTACTGATTGATCCAGGTAGCTCGGCCAACATCATTAGATCAAGGGTCGTAGAGTAATTGGGGTTGGAGGACCAAATCGTACGAGCAGTTCGGGTATTGAACGGATTTAACATGGCATATGAGACCACGAAAGGAGAGATAACCTTGCCAGTAAATACTGGCGGGACAATCCAAGAAACAAAGTTCTACGTGATCGAAGGAGACATGAGGTAAAATGCCCTATTCCGAAGGCCATGGGTCCATAACATGAGGGCGGTACCCTTGATCATACACCAGGCATTGAAATTTCCCACATCAGGGGAGTCACTGATTTTTTTCCTATAATTATAAGTACAGCTCAGTCCCAAACAGAAGTAAAGCTGATTCTTTTTCTATATACTAGTTTCTATGCTCGAGCGTTGCACGAATACTTTATGTCAAATGTAATACACATATAAAAAATAATAAACTTTCAAATGCATAAATATTGGTAATTATAAAGTTTTCACATAATCAAAGTCACAAAGTTATACATTAAAGTTGTAAAACCAATCAAAGTATGCATAACATATATAATAATTTTTGCTATGCAGTAACTTCTTTTGTTAGCCTTAATGATTCAGGTATATGAATGTAATATATCAAGAAATACATTAATGACGGAGAAAAAAAGAAAGACAAAAAGTCTTCCAAGGCATTACTTTTTGGACAGATGCCCTATTAACTTCCAATGTATGCTTCTTTTTTTATTCTACAACATCATTTTATTACGGAGTATATGAGTATGTCATCTGAGACTCAACACCGGCTTTTGTAAATACCCTTTTTCAATTTTTACAAAATTTTATTTCTAATAAATTCTTAACCGCACAAGTATTTGAAAAATATTAATTATTTGGTTATAAAAAGGATATAAAATTACAGAAGTATACTTCCTTGTACCTGAAATGGTTCATTCAATTTTATAATCCAAAAGCACGAAAGAGTCGTCTTGTTATTTCAACAACTTGCACAAAGATATTAATATAAAAATATATAATTGTTATAAGAAAAATCAAATTATGGTGGATGTCTACTCTTCCTCCATGATCTTCTCAAATGCTTAATGGCATATTCAATGACATATTTTTCTTCACTTTTCATGCATATATAAAGGCCTTGTAATAGATAGGAAAATACACACATTTGAAGAAGAAAATCTCTTCATTCTCTCTATCTCCATTTCTTGTTCATGTTTTACTAAATTGCTTTTATTTCATAACATGTTCTTGTTCATGTTTTACTAAATTGCTTTTATTTCATAACACGTTATCAGCACGATGCTCTAACCAACTGAAATTATGTGCTTTAATCGAATTTTATCTTCTTTCAACCAGAGTTAGTCAAATTTCTTTTCGGTCCAGTAAGCTTTACTTTTAAATTCTTATGTCAGCATATGTTTGCTAATTCATGTCTAGCTTTGAGTTTACACTTATATGCAATATGACAACATGATAATCAAACCAAAAATCTTAATCTGCATATATGTGTGACACTTAGTTTCAATTTTTTTTATGCCTACATGGTTAGAAAAGGAAAAGAATTCCTAACACTTGTGTTCCATATATATTTGATTAGAGCACTGTTGTCTTCTTATATCAAAAGTAGCTTTAATGTTTAGTAAAACTTATTTGTGGATTGAGTAGAATAAGTATAAAATTATTTTTTACTATTTTAATGATTCATGCCATTAAAATATAATAATAATAATAATAATAATAATAATAATAATAATACTCGTAACTATTTTATTTTAATAAGATAAAATATTAGTACAAGAACTATGTACAAGAAATATTAGTCAATATTGTGACTTACTATTTCGCTTTTAGTGTATGTCCTATTTACTAGTTATCGCTTTGTTTTGCATCCTTCCTCTGGATTTCACGGTGCTCTTATTTTTCTTATGATTGTTATGGCGGTACTAATATTGTCTCCCTTCCCTTTATCTCCCCCCTCCCTTTGCTTTGCATCTTTCTTCTGAATTTCATGGTATTGCTATTTATCTTATGAGTGTTGTTGTGATACTAATATTATCTCTCGCT
>AWOL01S0013786.1:0-14070 GCA_000715115.1 Nicotiana otophora
AAATTAGCGGGGAGTAGTGATACAAGTTTCACGGCGAATTTCCCAGTTTTTCGAACTGGATCCCGGAAGCCTGTGGCAGTGAAGCAGTCTTCGATATCAAGAGCTCTTTCGATCCTTAATGATAAAAACAATGTGGTCCCGGACACAGGTCTCACGTTTCATCTTTCAGGAGAAATAATTTATTATATTGAATTTTTTTTCTTTGCTTTTGGTAAAGTTTCTTCTTTTGATTTTTCTGAAAAGGTATGCTTCTGGAATTACTTATTCTTAATTTAAGTTTAGAAAATCTGGTATTTAATTATGCTACAACGTGCTTCAGTACTCTGACATTTGACTTTAAAATAAGATCAGAAGCAGAAGAAGAAACGAGTCTACACTGAACCAGAAATTGACCTAAAATGTATACAAAATTCAATCTTGCATTATTCAATGGAATATAATGTTGTAGTTTTGTAACATGTAACTCGAGTTTCTTTACTTTGTCAATTGTAGAGAGATAGTGGAGTATATGAGTCCATATTTTGAATTTCTTGCTTTTATGGTGGTCTGGATAAATGCATTATCAAATACATTCAAGTTATTATGCAGGACAAGGGATTGGAAGAGAGAACAGTTTTGCCTTGCAGGAAGCTGCGTTCCAGAAAGGCTCAGGGAAAGCTCTTAATGCTCCAGAATCTTTTTCCCCTTCTGGCTTGGAGAAACAATTTAACACGTCGAACTCAATGTTCCAGACAGGCTCTGGTAAAGCAGTTAGTATATCTTCCGCAGGTCTTAATAGGGCCAAGGCATTGTTGGGCTTGGAAGAAAATGGTGACAATGAAACATTTCAAGGTTCTGAAAAGAAAAATAGATCTTCAGACGAGCACTTTGGGTTTCGGAGTTCAGTTCCTTTCATGGCAGTAGAGGGGATTGCTAACACATGGTCTACTAAAGCTTCAGCAGCTTCATTGTCTCCGTTTGATGTTAAATTTAACTCCTCAGTTTGTGCAGCGGAGGAGTTAGTACCAGATTTTCTGCATTGTGCAGATAAACCTCCTCCGATAAAGTTTCATACTGCTGGTGGTAGATCAATATCAGTTTCTTCTGAGGCATTGAAACGTGCAAGAAGTCTGCTTGGAGATCCAGAGCTGGGATGTCTTGTAGATGAAAAGGATGTGGTTGATCCATTGTTTTCTTTTCCAAAAGACCAAAAATCTGTTGATCAGTCCTCTATTAAAGAATTAAACTCAGATACTCCTGTTTCCCTCTTATCGGCAGCAAAAGGCAGTGGCTCGTTAAGCCTTTTTACACCCCCATTTGGATCAACTTTGTACCATAAGAAGTTTTCTGTTAAAACAGAGAATCTCACTCCAGCAAGTAACTTGATGAAGGAGTTTGATGCTGTGGCAAAAGAAAGAACGAGTAGGCCGGACCATAGTATTCCTCAGCATGGAGAGGCATTCAACAAGAACTCAGCAGCTGTTGACCTAAGAGAAAATGACATCCCTTCAAAACCTAAATTGCTACAAAGGCCTTCTAGGGGTCCTTTGGTGGATATCTCAAATAACATTGGAGCTGGATCTGCAGATAGAAACCAAAACTTTGGTCAGAAGAGGAAACCTGGAAGGGGAAGTTTTGTTTCTCCATTCAAGAAGCCTCGAATTGCCAAAATTGTAACCCCTCTCAAAAGAAACGATTCCGGTGCTTCTAATGGTAAATTTGAAGTTTGTAGATAGACTCCTTAGGGCTTGTCTTAAATCTTTCTTTGACAAATTCGATATCATTTAACTAGGATTCTCAAATTCAGCACCACAATTACCCTCTCAAAAAGGAAAAGTTTCAGTTCGATTTCCATTCCACGTTGCACGATTGTATATGAAGGAGTATCTTGGGGACCCCCCATCATTCCAGAGCAAGGTGAGAATGGACTGGAATAATTTCTTTCCTCAATTGATGACTTTGTTTTTGGCAGCTGATACTCGTTATGTTCTGTGGAGATCCAGCTAGAGAATCTGCCAGATGAAGTGAGAAGGATGAATCCAGATATTGCTGAAACTCATGTGTTCAATGATAAATCTTGCTCAGGTTGCATTGGAGTAAAGTCTTTCTGGGAGATGCTGTCTCAATCAGGGGCTTCTATGCAATATGTCTCTAAAGAGTAATTTCTGTACTTCTTTGCAAGAACGTTTTGGAAATCTTGTTGGCCGTTAGAATAGCTACAATTATCAGAAGGAACCAATTAGTTTCAAGTGTTACACTCAATAATCTTTTAGCTCTTGTAGCAGTATGGGTTATGTTGGTCATGGTACCCATTGGCCTATGCATCTGTGTGTCTGGTGGCTTGTGTCAGACACTACGAAAATGGTTTGGTTACAGCTTTCACATAAAGTTCTATGTTGAGTCACAGGCACTTGTATCTGCTACTTTTTCTTAGATCCATGGATTGATGTCTAGAGCTATAGTCATGGGTGTACGTGTCTATTGGGTTCTCAACATTCTTTTTTTATTTTTTATGTTAATTGCGCTGTATGGCTACATCAAAAAGAGAAGACCCTATGTCCTTACCTCGCAAAACAAACTGGGGATATAAAAGACTCCAGTAAGATCTACCACTATACTAGTTACAGCATTGATATACTCCAAGCTACTCTAGCTTGATCCAAATACAAAAAATGCAGCTATGATACAGAGTACCTATGCTAAACTACACTTATACTTCACCAGCATGCATTGTTTTGCTGTTTGTGCTTGAAGGATATTATTTGAACAAAATCCAGCCTATATAGACCTTTAGCTGCAACAGGTAACTTGTTGAAGGATGAGGTACTCAAATCATCATTTTCTGTACTCCATTTAGCTAGAGCATCTGCTACATGGTTAGCTTCCCAAATACAGTGGCACACTTCTCAATTCTCCTGATTAATGAGATTTTGTATCTGACTAATGGTGCTCCTCATAGACAATTCTATCGCTTAATATTGTTGTATGTCTATCAAAATTCGTCTGTCTTTTAAATTGTTCTTCAATGTGACCTGCTTACACATTCTTCATCATTCCAATAGGTGGGTTACAAATCACTATAAGTGGATTGTTTGGAAACTTTCATCTTATGAGAGGTGTTATAGTGCCAAATTTTCTGGGAAGCTTTTGACAATCTGCAATGTACTTGAAGAATTAAAGTACAGGTATAAATTGAGTCAGTTTTGCATTTTCTCTTGGATTTCAGAGGTACAATAAAAACATCAATTCATCCTTTGGACAGATATGAAAGAGAAGTAAATTATGGTCATCGATCTGCAATTAAGAGAATTCTAGAAGGAGACGTCCCACCTTCTTCTATGATGGTGCTCTGCGTTTCCAAGGTCCATTCAATTTGCAACTCCCCAGTTGGACCTCAATTTTCTTTGTCTAACACGACCGAAAATGGAGCTTGTGCAAAAATTGAACTGACAGATGGGTGGTAAGAAAAATATTAATATCTATCACCATATTATAAGTTGGATTTCACGAATCATGCAGAACTTGTTTGTTTCACAGGTATTCAATTACTGCTGTCTTAGATATACTATTATCCAAGAAGTTGGCTGCTGGAAAGCTGTTTGTTGGCCAAAAGCTTAGGGTACCACATTAAATTAATGGTTGTAGTCTATCCTTGTAAGAGACTATCAGAATTTCATATTGCTTACAGCTTATCTTGTCATCTAAAGATCTGGGGAGCTCGATTCTGTGGCTGGACAGGTCCTGTTTCACCACTTGAGGTTGTTGCCTTTAGCAGCTTCTAATTATTGGTGCTTTCATGGGCTTTTCAAGTTTCTATTGTCATTACTAAAGGTCTGCATTAATTTCAGGCATCAGGAACGACTAGTTTGCTACTGCATATAAATGGGATATATAGAGCTCATTGGGCATCTCGTTTGGGGTTATGTAAGCATTAGTAATACCAAGAACTTATGACCTGCATTTATATCCTGACAATGCCATTAAAGTATTCTCTTTCCCCTTTTGGCCCGTCTTGCTTCATGTAAATGTTGTTAGGTAAAGGTGGTGCCATTCCATTATCATTTTTATCAATCAAGGATGGTGGAGGTTCTGTTCCACTTACATTGATCGGAATTTCAAGGATATATCCTGTTCTCTACAGGGAAAGGTAATTGAAATTTGTTACGGAAGAAAATTAGTTTTGAGTCTGATGAAAATCTATGACATCCAGGTTAAGTAATGGGGGTTTCGTTGTAAGATCTGAAAGGATGGAAGCTAAAGAGATGCAGTCTTTTAATCAAAGGTGATACTAGCAAACTTGCTGAAAGATTTCTCTCCATCCTTCACTTGATATCTACATTATGAGTTCATTTTTAGAATTGCATAAATTTTTGTTTTTTAACTGGAAGAAATGAATCACTCTTTCTTTAATTGGTAAAAACTATCACTTAAAAGAGGAAAAAAAAACTCAACTGATACAGCCAATCCTTGCCTCTGGATGAGAATTGAAATGAGTTTGGCTCTCTTCCTTGCATCAAGCAAATACTGGCTAGCTTTTGAACAATTTAATAGCTATGCGCTTCCCACTTCTATCTTTATCCCTTCAGACGGTTGATTTGAATTGCATCATTTATAAACATCCAATATGTCCACAAAATGCATTTCGTCCTGTGACCATTTGCCTGCTATCACATGCTTAGTTGAATATCTTCTTGTAATAAACTGGCATTCTGACCTTTGTATCTTCCTGCCAACTTCTTGCAATTTGCAGTATTAGCTTCTTGGTTTTTCCTCATCTGAAACCCATGACACATCAAGAAATGTGCCTCAACTCCTTCATTGTAGGCCACTGTTGTCTGATGCTAGTTTAGTAACATTCATGGCAATAATCTTATTGATCACTCTTAAGTCCACATTTGATTTATTCAATAAATATGATTTCGTGGGTGCAACATATATAAAAGTGTCTCAGTTGGTTTATCTGTAAAGTGATCCTTACTTCCTGCTACTATTATGTGTGATTTTCATCAAATGCTTGATGGATCACACATCTGTATCAATATATTATATTAGCAATAGCTATCAAGAATTGGATAGCAGATTAGTTTTTAAATGGAAAACGTCAATGGAATTGAGTAATGGTATATGTCAACTAATTTGACTATAATTTTGGTAACTACAACAGTCGCAAATTGCATGAGAACACCTAAAAATCTTCACTTGGATATATTTACTACTCAAAATATTTGACCTTTGCTTTAAGATTTGAGTGGTTCAACCATTCTGGTCATAGTTGAATACTGGAATGAGGCATGAAAATGAGGTTAATGGACAATGCGGATAGTATCTCTTTTTTTATTAGGCAAAAGATCAAAGAAAATAACTTGCACTGAGCTGAAAGAATAACATCAAATAAATCACTAAATTTTTTGTGCTATTAGAGAAAAATAGAACAAGCAGCGGAGAATAGTTGTTAAATGAATGCAAGGAAGAGTGGACATATGAAAGGATTGGACAACTCAATGTGGCTAAATGTTCACTCCCTCTCCTGTGTGCACGGGGGTTAAGCTTAGGTAATTCTTGAATGAGACCTATCATACAACTCTCCAGTTAAAGTTGCTTAAGTAAGCCTTCAATTTTAACAGCTGTCAATTGTCTGCCCTCATCAAATTGATTGACATCCTCCAGCAAACCAGTATCACTCTGTTGAAATGCAGTCAAATCATCTGCTAAATCCAATCTATGGGGAATGAAGGTGTTTCTTTAAATGAATTATGCATAACACATAAAATATGTTTGGTTGTATGTATCTGTATGGCTTGTTTGACGGCTAGGTGGTACCGACTGGTGGTTGTGAATGGTGGATTGAGCAGCTGGGTTTGGTTTGAATTATTAATCTGGTGGGTGGAAAATAAAGAATGACAAGAAGTGACAGTAAACAAAAGTACAAATGTAAAGTTTGCTCAATACCAAAAAGTTTGATCCAGCTCTAGTTACGAGAAGCTGGTGCTAGCCTTTTCTTCTGAAACATAGTGCAAGCGCTCGAGCCTATTTTGCAAATTATGATGGAAAAATGCCTTCATAAAGCTCAATAAGTTTCTGTAACATAATCAAGCTTGTGAGTTTTTCAATAAAGAAGCCAAAAGGTTCTGCTTGCTATGTCATTGTTTTCACTGTCAGTTGTTTTCCTCTTTCATATTAAGAAACTGACATTCTAGGATGGAGATACTTTCTATCATGCCTATCTCTTGGATTTGTTGTATTTTCCAATACAAGTCCCACTTTCATGCAATGCTCTTTAAATACTACTTGATGTGTTTTATCTATGAATATCTGTGATATTTATNCGATCAAAAGAATAACATCAAATAAATCACTAAATTTTTTGTGCTATTAGAGAAAAATAGAACAAGCAGCGGAGAATAGTTGTTAAATGAATTCAAGGAAGAGTGGACATATGAAAGGATTGGACAACTCAATGTGGCTAAATGTTCACTCCCTCTCCTGTGTGCACGGGGGTTAAGCTTAGGTAATTCTTGAATGAGACCTATCATACAACTCTCCAGTTAAAGTTGCTTAAGTAAGCCTTCAATTTTAACAGCTGTCAATTGTCTGCCCTCATCAAATTGATTGACATCCTCCAGCAAACCAGTATCACTCAGTTGAAATGCAGTCAAATCATCTGCTAAATCCAATCTATGGGGAATGAAGGTGTTTCTTTAAATGAATTATGCATAACACATAAAATATGTTTGGTTGTATGTATCTGTATGGCTTGTTTGACGGCTAGGTGGTACCGACTGGTGGATTGAGCAGCTGGGTTTGGTTTGAATTATTAATCTGGTGGGTGAAAATAAAGAATGACGAGAAGTGACAGTAAACAAAAGTACAAATGTAAAGTTTGCTCAATACCAAAAAGCTTGATCCAGCTCTAGTTACGAGAAGCTGGTGCTAGCCTTTTCTTCTGAAACATAGTGCAAGCGCTCGAGCCGATTTTGCAAATTATGATGGAAAAATGCCTTCATAAAGCTCAATAAGTTTCTGTAACATAATCAAGCTTGTGAGTTTTTCAATAAAGAAGCCAAAAGGTTCTGCTTGCTATGTCATTGTTTTCACTGTCAGTTGTTTTCCTCTTTCATATTAAGAAACTGACATTCTAGGATGGAGATACTTTCTATCATGCCTATCTCTTGGATTTGTTGTATTTTCCAATACAAGTCCCACTTTCATGCAATGCTCTTTAAATACTACTTGATGTGTTTTATCTATGAATATCTGTGATATTTATTGATAAGACATATATTTGTGAATTGTCAATCTAGACGCTATAGAGTTGTGGAGGGAATAACCTCAGAATCTCAAAGGGTAAAGAGAGATGCGTACATTGGAAGTGACCATGAAAGTGAAGAAGGGGCAAGAATTTTGAAGATACTAGAGAGAGCTGCAGAACCAGAACTTCTGATGGCAGAGATGTCTAAAGAGCAGTTGAATGCATTTGCATCCTATCAAGCAAAGTTGGAGGTATGTTCTTTTATACTTGCTTTACTATAGGAGCTTAGTCATGATTCCTTTTCGTCATTTTCAGGCATCGAGGCAGTCTGACCTGCAGAAATCTCTTGAAAAAGCTTTGCAAGCTGCTGGACTTGCTGAAAGAGACGTCACTCCTTTTATGCGAGTTAGAGTTGTTGGATTGACTAGCAAAAGTACTCCATCGAAGTGCTGCCCACAGGAAGGCTTAATTACAATTTGGAATCCAACTGAGAAGCAGGTAGTGAAAATGAGCTTTAATATCCTCTTGGTTATCTGATTTTGCTCTGAATTTTTTTCTTTAATCTTATATCCCCTCATTTTTGCTAATATATTTCTCAATTCTGTACTACTTCCATCTCTAACTGATTGTTTTATAGCAATCCGAGCTTGCAGAGGGTCAAGCTTTTGCTGTTACAGGGCTTACACCGATAAGCTCAGACTCGAGCACCCTTTATTTGCAAGCAAAAGGGTCCACAGCCAAATGGCGGCCTTTGTCTCCTATGGCAATTGAGGGTTTTGAGTAAGTATATGCTGTTTTCATGCTTTTACTGCACAAACTTATATATCTGATACCTGTTCCTGCAGGCCCTTTTTTTGTCCTCGCCGATCAGTTCCATTGAGTAAATTGGGTGAAGTTCCTATGTCCAGGTTGGTTCTGGTGGTAAAATCTTGGATCAACACTTGTGCTCCTGAAGCGAGAAACTTCTTTATTCACTTATTGTGTTTCTTGGGTTCATTCAGGGAGTTTGATATTGCTGCAGTGGTTGTTTTTGTGGGGCAGCTGTATACAGAAGCTCATCAAAGTAAGCAGTGGGTATTTGTAGCTGATGGATCCACATCTACGTTGGATTCCAATGATGAATCAGAAACCTTGATGGCCACTAGCTTCACCTCACCATGCATGGAAACTGATTCATTTGCACCAATAAACTCTAACCTTGTAGGGTCTGTGGTGAGTAAGGAGTAAACTACTTGCAGTACATGATTTTCCTCATAGCCACCAGTACTGAACCTCTGATTTTCTGGAAGCAACTTATTGCGTATTTATCATCCTTTTTCGTCTAATGACAATTAGATATAAAACATTCAGAAAATCCTCTTTTATACAGGATATGGTGGTATACCATTAACTTCAACACTAACAGTTCTGTTGCTTAATGGCATCTGGGCCCGTGTTTTTACTACTACAACCTTTATAAGCAGGCAGCTTTTCTCTCATGGTCTTTGCATGTATCCATGCAGAACATTATGTCATTGATGCACTACACAGTATTCCTGATTAATGAATTTAAAGGGTTATGCTGTAGAGTAAAACTCAAATGTTGAAGTCTATGGTGTTTCTCTAATTTGTATCCAGTATCCACAGCTGAAACAATGAAGTTTTTGCAGGTTTCCTTTTGCAATCTCATCAAGAGAGCAAGAGATAATGTTAATAACCTCTGGGTAGCTGAAGCAACAGAGAATTCGACCTATTATTTAAATTTTGATCATTCACATTGTTCTCATCTGAAAGAAGCCAGCGCTTCTGCTGAAAGATGGGCAAAGATATCTGGTTCGGTATGTGTCCTGGCGTTTGGTCATGATATTATATATTAGCTGCATTTTTTCAAGCTTCTATTCTTTATTTATGCAGAGACTTGAAAGGCTTAGGGGGAAAGTTCTATCTATAATTAGCTGCCGCTGAACTTGAAGTTTGGTAAGTAATTTCCCGAGGTAACTTAATCAGTTTTCTTATTTCTTTTCTTTCTTCTTTTTCCTTTAGACTGGAGTGTATGCTGAATTTAATATCATAGTAGGACTTGATGGTGCACGTATTACTGCAGGCTTGTATCCTAGCTAATGAAGAGGATTGAGATGTACTCCTTTAAGGGCTGCAACTTGATGCCATATATAGTGAGACCTATTTATATATATGTCTAGTCTTCTGCAAACTTATTGCACTGCGGAGATATCAGTCGGTAAGTCAACAGATAATTTAAGGACAATTCAATTACAAGACACTGGCGCGACTTTGAATAGTGCATTTTATTTGATTATTCAGTTTTATTAGTCGCCCTAATATGCTACTCTTGTCAATGGATGTCCCTATTATTTCCAACTTTTTCTTAAATCTTGTCATCTATGATGCACAAAAGTACTAATCTTTATTTTCTTTTTGTTCTTACGCATCTTGTAGGGTCACTACAAGGCAAAATGATCCTGCCAATATTAGGCTTTGCTGTGGATGAATAGAAGTCCAGGAGTTGCTGTCACTAAAACAAACTGCCTTTTGTTTTAATTAATCACTAAAACAAGCTGCCTTTTGTTTTAATTAAGTTGGCTTCAGCCATTAGCAACTAGTTTTGTTGGTTTTAGTTTCCGTCATATTAGCATCAACTTTTCTATCTCGCATTATGTGTTTATGCGACTACATTTCCAATCATGAAGGTTTAATCTCTGCACATATAATATATTTAAGGGAGAAAGCTTGGTTTAACGTAGAGTTCGTACTCTTTTTGGGTAAATAGGCTAAAGGAATTGTAGCATTGGAGAGCATGTTTGAAACCTAGGTTAATGAATTAATCATGATTTGTGTTAATATTGGTAAACAGATCATTATATATCTTTGGGTCAATAGGAATAGTACATGTAACTGTAGATCACATAATCTAAAATGGTAATAGTACAAGTCATGCTTTACCTAAAATTAGTAAATTTGGTTGTGCTTCTTGCGATTGTAAAAGTTATGGTAATAATGTACTCTCTTTATTTTTACTTGTCTATTATTTACTTTGTACATCCCTTAAGAAATACTCCTTCCGTTCACTTTTACTTGTCCACTATTGATTTTGTACACCCATTAAAAAATAATAAATAAAGTGTATAATTTACCATGATACCCATATTAATTGGTGTATAATCTTAATGAATTTAGAAAATGATTTGGAATGAGTAATTAATGCTAAGGGTAAAACAAAAAAAATAAATTATTTTTCTCTTGATATGCAAAAGTAGATAAATAAAAATAAAAATCTATTTTTGGAATAGTGGACAAATAAAAGTGAACGGAGAGAGTAATAAATAAAGTGCATAATTTACTATAATACCTATATTAATTAGCGTATAGTCTTAATGGATTTGAAAAATGATTTGAAATGAGTAATTAATGCTAAAGGCAAAACATGATTCTTGATATGCGAAAAGTGACAAATAAAAATAAAAATTTATTTTTAGAATACTTGATAACTAAAAGTGAACGGGGGGAGTAATATTACAAAGACAATTACTCTCTTCGTTCACTTTTACTTGTCCACTATTGACTTTGCACACCCTTAAGAAAAAATAAATAAAGTGCATAATTTACCATGATACCCATATTAACTAGTGTATAGTCGTAATAGATTTGGAAAATGATTTGGAATGAGTAATTAATTCTAAGGGTAAAACAGAAAAAATAAATTATTTTTCTCTTGATATGCGAAAAGTGACAAGTAAAAATAAAAATTTATTTTTAGAATACTCGACAACTAAAAATTAACGGAAGGAGTAATAGAAAGAATTTAGATTCAACTCCTGTTTCTTAGAAAGATGCACTGACACACCATATTCAAGGGGAGGTACCATGGTGTATGTTATTTGCTGATGACATAGTGCTGATTGATGAGACGCGAGGCGGCGTCAACGAGAGGCTGGATTCAAGTTGAGCATGACTAAGACGGAGTACCTAGCATGCAAGTTCAGCGTCGAGCCGATGGAAGTGGGATTGGACGTGAGGCTTGAATCACAGGTCATCTCCAAGAGGGACAGTTTCAAGTACCTTGAGTCGGTTATTCAGAGGGATGGGGAGATCGACGAGGATGTCACACACCGTATAGGGGTGGGGTGGATGAAGTGCAGGTTAACATCTGGAGTCCTATGTGACAAGAAAGTGCCAACGATTCTCAAAGGTAAATTTTATAGAGCGGTGGTAAGACCGATCATGTTGTATGGGGCTGAGTGTTGGCCAGTTAAGAACTCACATATCCAGAAGATGAAAGTAGCAGAAATAAGGATGTTGAGGTGGATGTGTGGGCATACTAAGATGGATAAGATGAGGAATGAAGATATCCGAAAGAAGGTGGGCATGGCTCCCATGGATGACAAGTTGCGAGAAGCAAGACTCAGAAGGTTCGGGCACGTTCAGAGGAGAAGCCCAGATGAGCCGGTGAGGAGGTATGAGCGGCTGGCTTTGGTGGGTACGAGGAGAGGTAGAGGGCGGCCTAAGAAGTATTGGAGAGAGGTGATCAGGCAGGACATGGCGTGGCTTCAGATTACCGAGGACATGACCCTAGACAGGAAGTTGTGGAGGTCGAGCATTAAGGTTGTAGAGTAGGAGGTAGTTATGCATATTTCTACGGCGCACCAGAGTGAGGCAAGTCTGTTAGGACTTAGTCTTAGACTGTTAGTGGTTAATGTTGAGTCACACTACTTTTTCGTCCCTCTTATTGCCGAGCTGTATCTACTGATTATTATTTTGCTGTTCATCTATTTTCTGGTTCTGGTGATGCTGTTATTTGTTTCATGATTTCTTTTGATGGTATTGATATATTGCCTCTTTTCGTCTTCTTGAGCCGAGGGTCTTTCAGAAACAGCCTCTCTATCCCCTTGGAGTAGGGGTAAGGTCTGCGTACACACTACCCTCCACAGGCCCCACTAGTGGGATTTAACTGGGTTGTTGTTGTTATTGTTGTCCTCTTTCTTATTCGAAAGATAGTGCTTAAAAGCTACATACATTTGCGTTAATTCATTTGTTAATTTACATATTATGTTTATTTAGGGCATATACTTCTACATAATATTAATTTTATACTATCAAAGTGTAACGACCCAACCAGTTGTTTTGCCTTCTAGAGCTCTGTTCCCCTATATAAGACTCCCCGTATGTGCTTTTACTGTTTTATGACTTGCGGGGATGGCTAGTTCAAGAATTTGAAGGGTTCGGGTTGAAATCGGAATACTTGGTTCCTTAGTTTGGCTTTAAAAGGGTAAACATGACTTCGATCAACATTTTGAGTAAACGACCCCAGAATCGGGATTTGACAGTTCCAATAGGTTCGTATGATGATTTTGTACTTGGACGTAAGTTCGAATCGAGTTTTGGACGACCCGGGAGCGTTTCAGCGCTTAATAGTGAAAGTTGGCTATTTGAAGGTTTAAAGTTCTTTAAATTTGGGTTGGAGTAGGTTTTGGAGTAATCGAGGTCTGTTTGGAATTCTGAGCTTGGGAATAGTTCCGTATGGTGATTTAATACTTGCACGCAAAATTTGGTGTAATTTCGAATAATTTAAGTATGTTTCGGCACGTTCGGAGTAAGCTTGAAGAACTTGAAGTTTCTAAGTTGAATCAATTTGGTTTGGGGTATGATTCTTAGTTTTGATATTGTTTTATGCGTTCCGAGGGTTCGAATGAGTCCGTTTTATAATTTCAAACTTGTTGGTATGTTCGGGCGGGGACCCGGGGGCCTCGGGTGTTAATCGGACGAGGTTCAGACCAAGTTTGGACTTAGGAGCAGCAACTGAAGCTTCCAGCTTCTGGTGCAATCGCACCTGCGCTTGGCCAGCCACATGTGCGAGCTCACAGAAGCGAGACACAAACCGTAGAAGCGGACAAGCATAGGGCAGCCCAGTGACCGCAAGAGCGAGCCAGGGACCGCACCTGCGAAGGCGCAGCTGCGACGAATGACATCGCAGAAGCGGCTCAAGCCGCAGGAGAGACACACTGGCTCAGAAGCGGAAACCCCGTACGCAGAACCGGCCCTCGCTGGGCTTGAGGAACTCCGCAGAAGCGGACATTGCACCGCAGGTGTGGCACTGCAAATGCGGCTCTTCTTTCGCAGGTGCGAAAAACTTGTTGGGCAGAATGTTTTAAAACGGGGCTCAGCCATGTTTGAGCCCATTTTCTTCATTCTTGGGCGATTTTGGAGCTTCTTGAGAGGGGTATTTACCTAGCAACTTGGAGGTAAGTTAATTCTACCTATTGTGAGTTAAATACATAGATTATGGGTAGATTTTAAAATGTAAATTAGTGAAAATTGTGGGTTTAGATGAAAAACATAGGTTTTGATAAAATTGAGATTTTAACCACGAAAATGGTTATGGAATGAGATAAAATTTGTATATTTGAGTTCTTAAGGTTATGGGTGACGATTTCCTCCGAAAATTTTCGGAATCCGGGTACGTGGGTCCGGGGTGAATTTTAGGAATTCTATCAATTTGGGTTAGGTAATTAATCTAATAATTTAATTTCGGATTGTTGAGCATGTATTGATTAAATTATATAATATTTGACTAGTTTCAGATTTTTCGGCACCAAATTGAGGCTTTAGCGCGAAATAGTGATCAGGAAGTGAGCTTTGAGACGAGGTAAGTCTCTTGTCTAACCTTGTAAGAGGGAATTTACCACATAGGTGTTGTAAATAAATATTTGTTTCTAATTGTGGAGGCTACATACGTACGAGGTGACGAGAGTCCGTACGTAGCTACTAGTTATGCTTATGCCCGAGTAGTTTTAGGACTCAATGCATGAATTATTTGGAATGTTTTCACCATACTTGTTAAATTAAAA